>JAQGAI010002103.1:0-13006 GCA_034696905.1 Lepidocyrtus violaceus
AACACATCATGCATACGGATTACCTTATCGTCTTCACTTCTCATAAATTACTACAGCCCAGCAGCATTTTCTTCGTCAGGTTGGTTAACATACAAAATGTTGGTGCTGGGATGGAATGTTACCCGTTTCTCTACGTTTTGTGTAATTCGACCTCCTGACCCCATAATACTGTTTCTATTCGCAGAATACTGAAATTTTAAACACAATTTAGCAAGTTTTAGCAGCTTTTGTTTTAACAGACAGCTTCAAAACCACAAAAGTGAAAACTCATTTTGGTTTTTACTCTCAAGTAGGTTAGTACATTGCACTGCCCCATACTGCAAATGATTATTTTTCTAAAATAAGTATCTTCCGTCTTGCAAATTGGGTGTATCAACTCGGACCGAAGTGGAATACGAAAGTGCAGAGGTGGCCAAAAATACCTCATCCTTCTTTTGGCTTTCCTTGTCTTGCAAATATATTTAAGTAGATATGTTCTAAAAGTGGACGGTAGTAAAGTAAAAGTCTTCCCTTTCCATGCCTAGTTCATTGGCTCTCCCTAGTTTTATAGGTCTTTTCGTGAGGATGTTCTCATTTTTTTGCCTCATTCAATCATGGGGAATTAGTGGTGCTTGTACTTTACTGCTTGTTACTGCTAAGAATGTCGCTATCATCGTAAGACACTAACACCACCACCACCATCATCGCCATGATTAAGTGCAAAGCTTGCTCCACAAATTAGTCATTTCCTAAGAATTACTAGAAAGATACTGTGCGAGGGCCATCTTTCTTTAATGTGTTGCTGTTGGGTGGCTACTCCCGCCCGAGTTTCAACTACCACCTAAATGGAGAATTCCACTGACAGTGGTAGGCAAACCGCTGTTAAAGGCTCAAAATAATCTTGGGGAAAACACTGTGTTGAAGCAGTTTAGCTTACTTTCACCGCTAAGCTGAAGTAGTCCCTCTTTTACGAAAGGTGACTGCAGATTGAACTTTACAACAAAGCAGTCACTTGTACTCATTATATTTGCAACAAAATTACCAAAGCACAATTTGCATGTATATCACTGTCAGATAAGGTCATGATTAGTCATTTATATTTAATATAGTATAGTCAATGATTGTGACCCATGAAGTTTTGGATGCTGTGCAGTTCTCCGGCAAGACAAATCCATTAAATATCAAACGTAACAATTGCTTTTGATCAATGGGCCGGAACATGAAGGACAAACATACAATGTGTGTGTATTGCACAATGCTTATTTTTAAACTTTGCATCTACTGTGCAAGTAAAACCAACAATCTATTTAAAAGGGCTATACCAAATACTTCAAACTTGCCTTTTAACAATCCGCCTTGAAAACATTAATAGTTGGCAAGAGGAATTGAATCATGGACAGGCTAAATTGCTTTATCGATGCAACCTACAATTTACCTACGAGCTGGCATATACTTAACATTTGCTTTTAAGGCGATGCTAAACAGGTTAAAGTTTTACAAGAGCTTGTTACGTTCACTTTCTTTATTTAGATATAAATGAAAGGAGGATGCAAGCGTAAAATCAAAGAGAGTATCAGGAAGAGGCAAACAAATCAGTGTTTGATGATGGTATGTAAGCAATCAGCCATCAGCCTCAGTTCCAAGTAAGAACCAGCCAACGTACACGAAGTTAGAAAGTTTATGTTAAATTCTATCGATGTATTAGGTATACACATTGACGGCAAATGGCGTGCCTGCAGTCGCATTGACATTTGAGTGGGAGGGGAGGCAAGGACACTGTTTCCAATCTTTAAAAATATACTCATAGCCTAAATCACATTCCGTCCTTTTGCCTTGATTCTTGAAAAACTAATGAATATACTTCTTTCTACTAGCACCCAAGGATAAGCGATAAGGAAAAGATAAGGATAGCGTAACTAATAAGAATGTTTATGAGCAGGAAGCAATTTGCAAATCAATCATTTTTAAAACTCAATCTAGTAAGTTATTCTCGTCAATGTCACCTTTCTTTAGTACCATCCGGGATTTACGCTTAACCTACATTTGAAGTTGAAACTTCTATATTTAGGTTGAAGAGACATTTCGGATTATTCAGGATAATAAAAAATAGAAACGAATGTTCACATTAAAATACAAGTTTGTATGTTGAGTAGGAGAAAGTTTTTCATACGAATTTTTAATACCAAAATATACCAGCCCAATTCCGCCACACACAAGCAAACCACATTTACTTTATTTTTTTTTACCTCTTTCCAGCTGTAGCGTAAGAGGAATGCTCACTTCATTTTATCTCCCTTTTCCCGAGCTCTTCTCTTTTTTCTCACTCAGCAATTTGTCATGCCAGAGCGTTTTTCTTTCCAGAGATTTTTTTTTGTTTTGTGTACATGTAGCGGAGTCTCTTGAGGATTATCCCTAAACCAGGAGAAAACTTTCTCTGGTTGGAAAGTTTAGTATCTAATATATCTGCGTTTAAAGAGAACGCAATGGTGTGGATTTGTGGAGCTTTTTGCTTATTTGTATATTTTTTCCTTTATTTACCGATGCGTCCTCCCTCCTACTTTAAGCGTTTGCATTTGATTTAGGTAGGCAAATATACGTATAGGTAGGTGGGTATGCATGCATTCTACTTCGTTACAATACACAGAATATATATTAAAAAAAGTGAGCAGCTCATAAAGTTGAATGAATGAGAATTGTGTCAATTGCACAAACTGGAGTATAATATAATGCCTTTGGTTCTTCAGTGTCCGGCCACTGAACATAAATTATCCCTTTTCGATAGTTTCTGTGCCGTAGTGGAACCTTTCTATTTGTCTTGCAAAGCCCCAAAGAATAGCAAAGAACGCACTATGTTGCGTAGCCAAGTCATTGTTGGAATAAGAGATGTACGAGTGAGTAGATACCTACCTAGCTATCCCTATGTTCCTATAAGCAGCATTAGCATGATTTACTAACAATAAACGAACGAAAAAACTTTTCAAAACGTATGTTTCTGTTTTGGACAATAACAATAGCGATTGTTTTCCCTCTCACGCCGACTTTCCTTTTATCGAGTAAAAATTGCGGCTGACAAGTGTAGTGACAGTAGTGCTGAGAGCGCAGCATTGATGCCCATTCAATTGTATACAAAAGATGGAAGAAAAGTGCAGCTCCGATACAATCCTCGTCAACAGTAAATAAACAAGGTGGAGCTCAAGTAAAGTGGTGAGAAGAACGAGTTAGAATTTGATAATACAAGGAATGGAAATGGAATAAAACACCCACGTCGAAGGAAACAATGGCTAATACGCTGTTATTTACAGAAAGCGATTTCTCCCTTCTTCCTTCCCCCTTACATGTTTCTACAGATGGATTTGATTTATTGAAAAGCTTGTTTTTGTATCTGTCAAATAACTGCTTCCTGTAGCAAGTTTTTATTTTTCTCCCTTATTCATCCCAACAACGATTGAAAAGAAAGGGGAAGATGCTTGAATAATAAAAGTTGAGCGGAGAAAAGAAAACGGCTTCATGTTTTGAATTCGGAATTAGATCATTCCGAATTTTTTTGCTGAGCCGTCACCATTACCATGCTGGGAGATGTAATGGGCTAGGAAGGGAAACCCTTTTCTTGGAAAATGTCAGTCGTCATCAGTATATTGACCGTCAGCGTTGATTTTGTTGTTGTGGCCTGTGAATAAAAATAATGTGATATTTATGTCCACTTTCCTTCTTGTCAAATCTGTTTCAGGTTGTCAATTTCGAATGGGCTCGAGGTGGAATGAGCTTGGTCACGGAGAAGAAGAGTAAAGGTGTCACTGTCAGCCGTCTTCTCATCCAGAAAGCCGTTCGGTCCGATTCCGGAACCTACCACTGTGTACCACAACATGCTCACTCAGCCTACGTAAAAATTGTTGTTTTGGAGCAAGGTAAGCCAGTATTAAATATAGTAATTACTTTTCTTAAAATAGCCCATAAATATTTTCAAGGTTAGAAATAGTAGCATCATTAAGCTCTGAACTCGGCTACTCATTATTTATATGCATCTTACAATGTTTGATGACTTTGTTTTACAATATTAGCCAAGCGGTGCGATGGAAGCGGCCCTTTTTGTTAACCCGGCTAATGATACAACTAGAAACTGGTTTGAGAGATAAAAAAGATAGTTCAAATTTTTCTTTCTTGAACATGTAGCCTTGAAGAAAATTAGAACATCAATCTTAAATGTTCAGATTCTTACGATAAAAAATATAAGTTTGTATGCATAACTCTCTGGTTTTCATTTGTATCATATTACTTACACAGTGAAAGCGGGTACTGTATTTGAACTGGGAAGTTCTACTTGTCATTCCGGTCAACATAAATTGTGCACGTAATGAACACATTTTTTAAATACAAAAGGAAGTTAATTCTCTTGCAAATTCCTGCATTTTTTACGTAAAGACGTTCTGCTCAGCATTGGTGATCTTATGCAGTACTCGAAATTTGTATTACATTTTACGGTATTATTGGGTAGTTTACGAAAAGCGGAGAAAGCAATATTCTACTTTCCTTGGCATTTAGAGCCGTCGTCTGCTTTATTTGAATTTTTTACTTCAAATACTTTTACATCCAATACATCAAGCAAACTGATCAAAAATCCAGTGGAAAAAAGTACTTTGTGGTTTGATACCAACTGAGCGAGCGGTCATGAAATTTTCTCGGAAAACATATTCCCATGCTTCTTGTGTTCACTTAAATGTTCATTTGAGTGTTATTATGCGTATTAGGGCGTATATATCCCAAGTGAGCATATTCATTCCACGAAGGACCCCTTTCCGTTTTTCGAGACTTATTTAAAGTGAAATATTAGTTTAAATTTTTCATGGAATTTTGTGTGACCTTTCCAGGATACAAAAAATATACACGACGAAGGAGATTAAAAGTACTGGAGAAAGCATTCTTGATGACGCTGATGTTACCATTTTATTACTTTCGTATTTGTGTCGTAGTTGTTGTCTGCGGTTGCGGTCTCGAGGAAGCTTAAGGAACAGATATAATCCAGAAAGTATTCCCCGCAGCAAAGAACCCACTTAAAGAAGTAAAATTACTAAAGTATTAATGCAGAGTATAGAACACAGAGCAGACTCATTCTACACAGAGCTCCTCCAACTCCAACTAGGGCATTATTCATGCTGTGATGTATTATTTTCTTGTTCCTGAAGTGAATACCATCACCATCCTTAAAACGTACCGAAAAGAAGAAACTCTGACGGGGCATTTTTGCGTGCAATATTTCTCTTTTGCAAAAAAAAAAATCTCCAAGAATGTGCTGCTTGAATTAAATATATTTATATGGAATGTACACAGCCAGGGACTTTTTCATGTATGGAGTACCTATAAAGTTTTCTTTCTGATTCTTCAGCTCATGCTGAGGAATACGAAATTATTTGAAACTTTTGTTCGCGGAGACTTTTCCTCACTCTCGGTGAAAACTTCTGGGGATGTCCTTGCTGTTTTGCTTTGTACCAGTTTTTCTTTCTGGTGTACAAGATCAATCGTATGTAGTGTAAGTAAACACATGCAACTTCTGTGCGTACACACGGAATAGGAAATGGGATACATATATTTATAGGGACTTTGCACGGGAGAGGAACATCAGGAGAAAGAATAACATACGATGGAAGAGTACAGCTGTACAACAACAACTGCAAATATATTCTTTAAAAAAATAAAAGTAAAAAAAAAGTCAGCAAAGCCAGTGGCAAAGTGGAAGGGAAAGAGAAGGACTTTTTTTTTATCTTCGAGGTATGTAGTTAGGCATTCTGAGGAGCATCCAACTCACATCTTTTTCTTCTTTATTCCCATTGCCTTCTCAATAGCCATTTACTTTTCAGCTACTTCTTTTTTCATTGTATGATAGGGAGAAAGCACAATACGGCATGTATTTCAAAGGCAATTACGTGTGTGTAGGAGAAAGGGGTGGAATAGTCACAATTGCTATCTTATTGCCTCTCCGCCATCTTTTCCCGTTCGTCTGGAATACTTTTGAAATCAATTCTGATGTCATTAAAATGTCATTCTTGGAATGATGCATGCCTAACCTAGTTTCAGATAACCGTGGGGAGTAGAATAGGTATTGTTACACGGGGAGACGGAAGATGAGCCAGACTGAAATACACCAGAAATACAGACTAATTTAATTATGTGCGATTGGGCACTGCACAGTAGTTTGATGAGATCACAGCGACTGCATCGTGCCTGCAAATTATGGTCCACTTTGTTTATCCAAATGTGAAAACATTGAAGATCCATTGTATTGACTGTTGATTTGATATGTCAATTGTAGCCTCGAGCAAAACTCTTCAAGTCATTTTCATTCCTTTTTATTCAAGGTTTGCAAACATCTTGTATAAAATACATGCTATGCATAGGTAAAAGACTCAAATTGTCTAAAAGGCATCACATAATAAGCCAAATTGTTATTTTAATGCTACGATTTGACATGCCTCTCCTAATCCAATTATGACCATTTTTTTGACAAACATACGTGGAAAAAATGATTATTTAACACCAAATGGTTTCCGATCCTCGGTTGAGTGGAATCAACTCAAATTTTCCTTTTATTTCAATAAAAAGAGGAATCAAGTCACAAGTGGAATTAGTGGTTAGTCAGCATCTTCTAATGTGAAAGGATAACATGAAGTTTCTCGCAACGCAAACTAAACCAACACTGCATTATTTAGGCAAACCTATCTACCTACATACATATGTCTGACTCAATGTTATATGTAAATATAAGAGAGAAAAAAATCTCTGAAAATTAGAGCAGTTGATATTACTAACAACGGTAATGTTATGTACTCGTTCAACGAGCGAGTGAATAAAAAAAATCAGGATGAGAGTTAGGGAAGCAAATCTTGTTAAAAATGAATCCACGTTCAGCTTCCTGAGACTACTTACGTTAGTACGAGTAGGATATGAGGATAAGACGAACAACTGCTTCTTGCTTTTCCCCATCATTATCATATTGCTGCCACACCACCGCCATGAAATCGTAATTATTATTATTATTACCATTATTATGCATTGTCATAGTCATAATACAGATTTTAGAATTTTCCCTCCCTTTTGTCCCATATAGCTTGCAATCTTCCTCGGGAATAAGCTGAGTTTTCCCAGAGTTGAACATTATAGGTTGAAATTAACCCTTTCTTTTCTATTACTTTACTGGAGGTCCCTTTCATTTTTTACGAGAAAAAATGGAAGCAAAGACGGCGCATGCTGCAGTAATGCATATACGTATACATTTGTAGTAGGGAAGAAAAAAATTAATAATTACGGAGGATGCCGCTCCTTCTTCTGAGGATTAGTTCATTTTAAGAAAACATGAATGACCCCTTTTTATTCTCATCGTCAAAAAGAAAGAGAGAGAGAAAAAAATGAAATTTTCGTAGTTTCTTTCCCATACCGTGGTGGTAGTCGAAAGAAAAGCATTTTTTTCTCCCTCCTTTGCTTTCATAGCGAAGTGGAATGACTTTACGTGCATATGGCCTTGCCTTGAATTGGCCCTTTCTCCCCTTCCTCCTTCTAGTAGCTGGCTAGCCTTTTTCATAATAATAATTGGAGTAATAATGCCATCATCGTCATCAGTTCTCCTAGCGAAAAGGATGGTTTAATTCCTTTGTGTAATAACAATATGACTCTTAATTAACATTTGCCCCGAGCTCCCCTATTCTAAAAAACTCTCTGAAGGTTTCGTCACTGCTCTTTACTTCCACTAAAAAACTCCAACTCCCTGTTTCCCCTTTCCTTTCCTCTGTGCTCCTACTTTCTTCAAAGATCTAATTTCCTTGCATTTTCCTTACCTACTTTTTTATCCTCCTTAGGTATGTCATGCGGGGAGGGAGAGAAAGGAAAAGAGGGGAAAAAGTCAGCAAAAAGAGCCTAGTGGAAAGCAGGAGAAAGAAGTCTGGGATGGAGTTGAGCTAACGTTTTTGTCATCTCAATTGTAATTAGGTCGTGCATAGAAGCAAAATTTAAGAGCTGTGATGATGATAATAATAATAATAGTAATGTGCTGTTTTATAAGTTGTCATATACTTACGTAGCATCATACTGACTTTATATAGTGGAGTGTCATGCATGGATTATATTTTCAAGTATAAAACGGTTTTAAGGAGATTTAATATCCTCGTCTGCATTTCCATATGTATCATTTTAGCTTAATCATCATCGCGATCATCATCATTATCAACGCACATAATCATGATATGATGTGCACATGAGGCAGTGTGGGGCTGGAGGGTGTTACGTTTAGAATAGAATAGTGTAATGTGTTTCTTAAACTATACTAGTTAAGAAGAGCCGTATCCTTCTTAAGTGCTAATGTCACTTTCTCCACACGACATCGGAATTTTTAAGATGGGGCATGGCTTGAAAAAAGATTTAAGTTGAATATTTCACTTGTTTAATATAAACTGTATATTTTTTATATTGTTACATAAGAGGACATACATTTTCATTATATCCTCGTATATTGTTACCATTATTGCGGAGAAAATTTCTGAAGTTAGATTCGGTGATGTAAATATCTTTTGTATAGTTTCCCTCCTTTGTAAGCAATATTTAATATGTGCATGCATCCAATGCATGCAGAGAAATGCAATGGCGCTATACCTTATTGAAAAAATTGAGCAGACTTTATTAGAGGAATAGTTTGACAGATATGAATACTAACTAAACCATAAATTGCAGTAAAAAGAGGAAAAAACGCAAAAGGGAAACTTTCTCCCCATATCTATAATATCTTATTTGGATAGAAATTTTTGCAATATTTCATCCTCTTTTTTGCACGATTTGATACTGTTGTATCACGTAGGGTGTCTATCCCTGTAAGCTGCTCCCTGCTCACGTTCAGCTTACTGTCGTTGTTTACTCTAGCCAGCCACTTATCCCTCCGTGCGCTTACTGGCTAACGCGTCATATGAAACATGAAAAATTGGCTGTTTCCGCTTGGCAGAATTGACCAGAAAGAAAGAAAGAAAGAAGAAGGAGTATGGAATGGAATGGAGCAAAAAATTAAAAGGATGTGCAATGCTCCGTGAGGTTGTTGTTACCCCGTTTGTATCCCCTTATCACCACCCATGCTACTTCAAGTGAAGCCAGGACAAGGGTCTCGATTTATTATAAATTTGTAGACACACATATTGTTTGCTGGCCCTTTTTGGAATGAATGAGTGGAATGCGTTCGGCTATACTTCCGAATCCTTCAACCGAAAAATAAGGGCTATAATTTTAAAGAAAGCTGGGAAGACGGGAAAACAAGCTTAAAAGCGTATTTAGAAGATGTTTGGCTGCATAAACTGTCGCATAAAGTCCTTCATTATTTGGATCTGATATATATTTTTATATTCCTTTATATTCCTACCCACATACTAGTTCAGCTTCTATCTGCTTATTTATACCTAATCGTAAGTAAACGAGAAATTCTAAAACAGAAGAAAATAGGAGATAACAGCAAAGGTACCTGGCACCAACTAAGAAACAGGACGGAGCGGAAAGCAAGTTTGTTTTTGCATTTCTGCAGGCAGAACAAAAGGTGGTGATATATGATAAGATTAAAATGCTCATTCTTTGCCCTTCTCATCCTCACTTGAAGGATTCTGCAGGTAGATTGAGATTTCTTTCGATGCAATCATTATGCATCCCAAGAAAAATGCTAGAGAGTTTTTCCTAGGAAATTGGTATATTTAATATCTCACATGTATGTGCAGGATCGTCTCAGTTGGTCCTTGAGATGAGATGACACTCTTTGTACGTAGGGCCGACTACCGGGGTGGTTATTTCGATGTTATTATGACTACGACTATGACTATGACTAGAAAGAATCTGGGGCAGATGTTACTTAGTTATTTTTCCTCCACACACCCCTTCCTATCCGGTAAATAAATGCTATAGATGAAGTACCAAAAGAAAGTAGTAATGAGAAAGGTATGCATTTCCCCTCCCAAACTATCTTGATACTTACTCCAGCCTCCATAACCAGCCTCCATTTCCAACCAAGGACTAGAGGTATCCCATCACAGCACGCTACATATTGATAAATGAAGGTGTGTTATGGCCATATTCTGAAAATTGTGCTCACTGATCCTATCATTTTACCATCAACATGATCGTGTTACCAAGTCAAGTCTCGTTTCGTGTCACAAAGTCACAAGGGTGTCGCTTCATTTCCCCACTTGAATACATAGAACAAGCCGTCATTTCCGTCTAGTGGCTTCCATAAAAACAACTTTCAACAAAAATACAGGAAACAACATGAGGAAAAAACGCAATATTCGAAGAAGAAGAAGAAGAAAAAGGAGCAAGATGAGAATCCTGATGATGGGAAATACAAATCGTAAGAGAAGATACAATATGCAAGCCCATCTCCTTACTCTCTTGACGTTGCTTGCTACAGACAAGTCTACCTTTAGGTATAACATGCACGAGGCTCTTTCTCTTCTAAGAGCAACGCAATTTTCTTCTCGAGAAATGAAAAATGTGACGATGATCGCAACGGTTAGCAAGCAATAGCAATATGGATTCTCTCTGCCCTTTTCTCCTTGTTTGTCACGCTAGTCAACCATGTATACTCTCCACAGGGACTGGGGCATAGCATAGCAGCTTCTTCACTTCTCTTGGAAATGGGGCTACTCACGAAGTAATCACGTTTTTTATGATTTTCGAAGTGGAACAGGAATCTTTTATTAACTGACGACGATAACATTCGTGAGCGACATAATTTAGCTTGTATATGCTGTTCAAGAGTGTTTGCACTTTCATCCTTTTTTAGTACTTAACCCATCCATTCCAAGAAGATACCTACAGTAGGTTGTTTGTTTCGTCCATGCCGAAAATTATTTTTACGTGCCTGTTTGCGCAGATTCGTGGTGGTCCATCATGGCATGGGCCCTGTTTATTTTTATTTTGTTTGAGGTCTCAAAATGTTGATGATGATGTTTCTTCCTTTCTCCGAGAATCTCCTTTCTCCATACCTTTGTTCATCTAAATATAGAAAAGTTGAAGATCTATCACCAACAGCTTGAAACTGAGACACTTTCGGATGCTTGACAAATGGTGTCTCGTACTGTTATTTTTTTTTGTTGCGACCTAATTTCATAAAGAAAAACTGGGAAGGTTAAAAGAAGGTCGATGAAAACAGGAAGAAAGGCATTTGTATAATGCTCAGTACATCCATTTGTTATTGTGAAACTGAGAGCAAGAAAAGAAAATACGCATGGAAATTCCCTGAACTGTGCTTGTGTGTAGATGAGTATCATGGATATTGTTGATATGTCGGTTGCTATCTCTTGAACTAGTTGGAAGTTAGGAACCTTAGACAAAGAATGGGAATCCGACAAACCGACTCCCTTAACTTACGCTCTGCTTGTTTGTGGGCCACATGTACACAAATACACTTGCTCCGGTCCCATCCCATGATTTCCACTCACTCACTTTTCCCTTTCTCTTCTCTTGCCAATATTAAGTGGCGAGAGGGTAAAAATACAAAAAAAATACTCTTGGATGAAACGATGCATTGTTGATTTTCAAGGAGAAGAAGACCACAGCAAACATCCTCTGAATATGATATGATGATGATAAAACAGGAAGGCATATTATCATCCTCGTATGGGCACAACCACATGTAAATATGGAATTTTCAGAAGAATCATCTTTGTTGTCCAACCTGCTTTCTTCGTCATAAAGGGATTTTTCTTTCTTTCTTATATTACCCTTTCCCTTACTCCATCTCCTAAAGCTGGTTACGCTGCGGGTAGGCTCTATTTCTACCATCACATCTCCTTTTCTACTTTTACTTGTTTAGCCACGTTACATTGACTTTGGAGTGGAGAATAGGTCAGAGCGGAGAAAGAGATCTCAAATAGTATTATCAAGAAATCATAAGTATATAAGGAGGTCATAGGAGTCAACCCATTGAGACATATATTTCCTTCGTCGTTCTCATGCCTATAAGGAAAAGATGAGAGATTTATCACGCTCCAGAAGAAATTACTTTTTTTTCTTGGTCCTCTCATATTTTCCCTTTTCGTTTTTTCTTTGGTTTTCTCTTCCCTTCTTTGTGTGTGTTTGTGTGCACCATGTCGTTTCCTTCCACACATCAATGCAAGGAAGCACACAAATAATGATGCTCGCTAATCCCGAAGCGTACGTATAAGTACGGACGGAGCGAGTCAACAAACTTGGATGATATTCATGCTTAAAGTCATGGAATTGGTGGGTACAGGGCTGATTGGATTTGCGGATAACAATCCAGTAACAACAGAGGAGTCGGGTAAAGATATATCCTGGATTTTTTTGTCTAACCCTCTATCGATGATTATTATTTTCATGAATAAATCGATTTGGGGAATACTTATGTAAAACAAAGGAAGGGAACCTAATTTCCAGAAATATAAAACCCGAAAGGCATGACATACTAAAGCAAGCTGTATTAAATCTAAAATTATAATTATGTAAGAGAATAGTGGCCGAGTCACCACAGCTAGAAAAGTGGTTCTTTTCATAAGTCATCCGGGTTTAGAGTTTGGCTGCTGCAGGGCTGCTAGATAATTTACGAGGAAATGCCAAAGCATTTTAATAATTCTAATCTTTTGCAAATCTTTCTTTTATCTTGTTTTCTTATCCAGGTGAAAAGCAAGCGGCGATGCAATCCGCCTCCCCAACAAGAAACAAGGAGGCCCCATTACTACAAATTATCTTTCTGACCCTATGTCATCTCCTACTTTCCTCAACGGTATTGGCCACATTCACTACCATCAGCAGGAAGACAACGCTGGTGAAGTCTCGAATTTCTGGGAAATCTGATAGCCCGTCATCCCAACCGCCGACGTCATTGTCCTCCTGTGATACGAAGGCAAATAAGGAGATACGAGTTATGATAATGGGGGGAAAGTTAGCTCAACAACAAGTCACAACCGCCATTTCCCCTGTTGTCGAAGCAGACGATAAAATAAATAAGCCCTTTTCAAGGAAATTTCGCCAAGTAGGGTGGTGTAGTGTTGATAAT
>JAQGAI010002104.1:0-13004 GCA_034696905.1 Lepidocyrtus violaceus
GTGTTCAGTAGCATGACGATTAACCACATCCATGCAATGTGGCGAGGTTTAAGCCGTATCAGAGCGCTACTCCCAGTTCAAATGTCACAGGAGGAAGAGGCACTCATGAGATTCTTACTATGGGACTTGGTGAATAATCACATCTTCTTCCAGCACCCCGACCTGATTAGAATTCTCAGAGTTCATGAAAACGTCATGGCTTTGATGATGAACACGTTAGGAAGAGCTCAAGCGCAGTCGGATGCTCAAGGCTCCCCATCCCCGAGTGGTGATGGTACGGAACAACCAACGAAGGAGAAGGATACTTCCCACGAAATGATCGTGGCATGCTGCAAGTTCCTCTGCTTCTTCTGCAGAACATCGAGGCAAAATCAGAAGGCCATGTTCGAAAATCTTGGCTTTCTCCTTGAGAACAGTAATATTCTGCTTAGCCGTCCTTCTCTCAGAGGAAGCACTCCGTTGGATGTTGCTTATTCATCTTTGATGGAAAATACTGAGTTGGCGCTGGCGCTGAGGTATCTATAATTTTAACGAATCTGTTAATAATCTCTACTGGGGCTCATTAAGAATTTCTTTTCTGAATTTAAAGAGAGCATCTTCTGGAGAAAGTGGCTGTTTATTTGTCGCGAACCGGATTGCAGTCTAATGCTGAGCTTGTAGAAAAGGGCTACCCTGATCTGGGTTGGGATCCGGTAGAAGGTGAAAGATACCTGGATTTCCTCAGATTTTGTGTCTGGGTTGGAGGAGAAAGCGTCGAAGAAAACGCTAATTTGGTTATTCGACTGCTGATTCGTCGTCCTGAGTGCCTGGGTCCAAACCTTAGGGGTGAAGGAGATGGTCTGTTGAGGGCAATTATTGATGCCAATAAGGTTAGCCAATTAATTTTAAAAAGTTGGATCTGGACGCTATAAGAAGACAGGTTAATAAACTTTGAACAATAAATCACTTTTGCTTCTTCTTTAGTTCTCAGATAGAATCGCTGCTCGGAATGAAGGATTTATGGATAACGAACTAAATCATCCCATGCCAGAATCGGAGGAGGATGAAGACTACATTGATACTGGTGCAGCCATTCTAGCATTCTACTGTACTCTTGTGGATCTTCTCGGTCGGTGTGCTCCCGATGCAACTGTCATTGCTTTGGTAGGTCATCAACCGGTGCCGTTGTTCACAATTTATTTTCATGAGAAAGTTCCGGTTTTAAATCATCTTTTTTTTCGACTCGTACAGGGTAAAAATGAATCATTAAGAGCAAGAGCCATTCTGAGGTCACTTGTGCCATTGGAGGATCTGGTGGGCGCACTAAGCTTGAGATTTTCTTTGCAACCTCTGCAACGTCCTGGGGACCCACCAAAACGTGATATCCCACCTGGACTAGTGCCAAATCATAAACAAAGCATTGTTCGATTCTTGGAACGTGTTTATGGCATCGAAGAAAGAGAGCCGTTCATGAGATTACTTGAAGATGCTTTCCTACCTGATTTACGAGCTGCTACTATGCTTGATAAAGTAATTTACGAGAATTTATAGTCCACCTACAGATTTTAATAAAAATGTCTTACTTTACCCCACCTAAATTTCTATTTGCAGCATGAAGGAAGCGATTCTGAAATGGGTCTAGCCTTAAATCGTTACATCGGAAATTCAATCCTTCCACTGCTTATCAAACACTCGAGATTTTATGGAGACGCAGATAACTACGCCAGCTTGTTGGATGCCGCCTTGCATACGGTCTATAGGCTGTCGAAGAATAAAATGCTTACCAAGGGACAAAGGGAAGCTGTATCCGATTTTCTGGTCGCTTTGACAAGGGAACTCTATCCAAATATGCTTCTCAAGTTGCTGAGAAAGTTGACGGTTGATGTGTCAAAATTGTCTGAGTATACGACTGTAGCTTTGAGAGTAAGTTGTTACGAATGATTAATTGTGTTTGATTGTTTGGTCAAAGTCTGAAAAAAACTTATGTTCCATGAATTATTTCCCTTTTTAGCTGCTCACACTGCATTACGAAAGATGTGCCAAATATTATGGAGCCGGTGGACAAGGTGCTTATGGAAGTGCCAGTGAGGAAGAAAAGAGGCTCACGATGATGCTGTTCAGCAATATTTTCGAATCTTTGTCTCAAATGGAGTACGATCCAGATTTGTTTGGAAAGGCTTTGCCATGTCTCAGTGCGATTGGTTGTGCACTTCCACCAGACTACAGTTTGTCTACTGCCCTGGACAGCGACTTGTTCAGAAGCTACGCCAATGAATCCGAAGGACCTTATAATCCTGTGCCTATCGACACAAGCTTGTAAGCTTCTAATCAGCTAACGTTAATTAAGTTGAAGTTAAAACGTTTTTGGACGAAGGCTAATACTGTATATTTTGGTTTACTTTTTCAGTGTCCAAATCAACGCTGACATGAACAACCTGATTGTAAAGTTCTCTGAACACTGGCACGATGCATGGGCGAGGAGGAAACTTAGCAATGGGTGGAAGTATGGCGAGCCATACAACTGGCATGAGAGAATCCATCCCAGACTTCGTCCTTACAATAAACTGACAGAATACGTAAGTTTCATTTATAATTTTTTACCTACCTAATTAGGTACTTGCCCGACTATTTCTGATCGCTGTGTATTATGTTTATCAGGAGAAAGAACGCTACAAGGAGCCCATTCGGGATGGCATCCGGGCATTATTAGCACTCAATTGGACAGTTGAGCAGGGAGATGTCGATATGGCTGCAAGGAGCAGCACTCGAAGAACTTCAAAGGCCGACTTGGTAAGTTGCGAAACATTGTTTAGGTGATGAAGGCAATCTATGAATGATGATGCTCCAGAATTTCATGTTCGACCTATCTTATGTTACTTTTCTGTACTTTACTTACAGACACTACCAGACACACAAACGCCCTTCAACTACCATCCAAATCCTGTGGATATGACGAATATGACATTAAACAGAGAGATGCAAAATATGGCTGAGAGACTCGCCGAAAATTTGCACGATATTTGGTCAAGGAGGAAGAAGGATGACATCGACTCAAATGGTGGACCACCACATCCCCTGGTTGTCCCGTACGATCTTCTCACTGACAAAGAAAAGAGGAAGGATCGTGACAGGATGAATGAGTTGCTCAAATACATTCAATATCAAGGATACCGTCTCTATCGTTTGAAGGGACAGGGAGAAGGTGATGAAGCAGATGCCACAAGAATAGCCAATCAGTCTCTGGAAAGACGATTTGCCTACAGTCTTCTTGAAAAGTTGCTTCATTACTTGGATGTTTCTTCGGTTAATCTGAAGTCACAAGCGCCTTCCTCGAATTATAGCAGAAGAAGCACTTTTAAGGATACCACGCGAGATGTCAAGTTTTTCACTAAGGTAGTGCTTCCGTTGATGGAGAAGTATTTCAATACGCACAGAAACTACTTCATTACGATTGCAACGGGTGGCAATGCCAGTGGGGCGGCGTCCTTGAAAGAAAAGGAAATGGTGGCAAGGTAAAAGCGATTACGTAAAAGGAAGTCAAGTCGATTAATTTAAAATCATGTATTTCTAAGATCAAGAAGTTTAATAATAATTATTTAAATGTTTAGCTTATTCTGCCGGTTGACATCCTTACTCCGTTCTAAGCTCAATGCTTTTGGAAGTGATATCAAAATGACCGTACGATGTTTGCAAGTCCTTATCAAGGCTTTTGATGCGAAGTCGATTACAAAAAGCTGTCCCGAGTTTATTCGCACGTCCATGCTCACCTTCTTCAATAGTGCTGCGGATGACTTGGCCCATACAATTATCAATCTACAGGAGAAAAAATACTCGCATCTCAGGGGGACACATTTGATGACATCGACTTCCCTTAATTATATCAATACCGTACTGCTTCCTGTGTTGACCTCTTTGTTTGATCATCTCGCAGCGTATGATTATGGAAGCGACTTAATTCGTAAGTAACTTACAATTAATTCCCAATTTACAGATCATGATATATGTGCTATTTAAACGAAATCTAATTCTAATTTGGATTGATTGTCACAGTCGACGACTTGCAAATTGCATCATATAAAATGCTAAGCAGTCTGTACCAACTGGGAACCGACATGACCCTACATAAAAACAAGAAGTATATGAAAATTGAGTTGGAGCGATATCGTCCAGCGATTGGTAGCTGTCTCGGAGCATTCGCCTCTACCTTCCCCATAGCATTCTTGGAACCCCCGCTTAACAAAAACAATCCCCATTCTGTTTACCACAAGTTGTTTGAGCAGTCACCCCAAACAGCTCAGGATGTGATGTCCAGACTTGCAATGAATATTCCTGGATTGGATGCCATAATTCAAGAGGTGGAAAACTTCGTTGAAGCTGGAAAGACTTATAATGAGATGCCCCATATCATTGACATTACTCTTCCCATGCTGTGTTCATATTTGCCTTACTGGTGGTCTCAAGGACCAGACAATGCTACTAATGTCGCTCCAGAGTAAGTACATGTCGCATCGATTAAAACAATCCAATCCACACACCGATTATATGAAGAGAAAACTGAATTAATTTTGTGTATTGGATTATTATACACAGATCTCATGTATCGAATGTCACAACAGAGCACATGAACAAACTGCTGAAAAGTGTGCTTAACTTGATTAAAACGAATATTGGTAACGAGCAAGCCATGTGGATGACGAGAATCGCACAATTTACACAGCAGATCATCATCAACTCCTCAGAGGAGCTCCTGAATGATCCAATTCTTCCGTTGGCAGAAAAATTACGAAAGAAAACTGAGCTCATGTATCACAAAGAAGAGTCTGTTCGGGGTTTCCTGAAATCTGGCACCGATGACTCGTCGCAGGTAAAAAAATTATTTAGCAATAAATTGACATGCTTATCGTTTTTCAACATAATTGTTTACCCTTCAGATTGAAAGCCAAATCCAAGATGAGTGGCATCTCCTTGTCCGTGACATCTACGCTTTCTACCCTCTCCTCATCAAATATGTAGACTACCAGAGAAACAATTGGCTAAAGAACAACACATTAGAGGCTGAACTCCTCTATAACCATATCGCAGAAATTTTCAACTTGTGGTCAAAATCACAATACTTCAGGCGTGAGGAAACCAACTTCATCTCAGCAAACGAAATTGACAACATGGCGCTGATAATGCCGACCTCAACAAGAAGGACTGTGGTAACAGATACTTCCATGCAGACTGGGGGAAAGGTAAGACATTAAATGTATACAGCGCTGCTGACCTCAGAACACTGCCTGGGCATTGACACGACTTTCAAAACGCTTTCCCAGGCCAAGAAGAAGAAGAAGAGCCGCGACAAAAAGAGGGACAAAGATAAAGAGCTGGCATCAAGTTTGTTAGTGGCTTGCTTGAAGCGTCTTCTCCCTGTCGGTCTCAATTTGTTTGCTGGACGGGAACAGGAATTAGTACAACATTGTAAGGATCGCTACCTTAAGGTAAAATAAAATACGAAACAAAACAAAATACAATTCAAGGGGATTTTCAATCAACTCGCAATTTAAATTAAAATGTGTTTCGTCCCTTTAGAAAATGCAAGACCATGAGATTGTGGAGTACGCCACAACTCAACTAACCCTCCCCGATAAGATTGACCCATCGGATGCCATGTCGTGGCAGCATCACCTTTATTCCAAGCTCGGTGCGAAACGAGAAACCTCCCCTGAAGAAAACAACGACAAGGCTGTTGCGAACATTAACAAGGAACAACAGCTTCTAGAACTTGTAGATAGAATCGTGGCGATGGCCAAAGTATTATATGGTCTTCATATGGTATGTCTTCACTGCACACAATACTATTTTATTAATTTGTATTTATTTATTAAAACTCACTTAAAAATAGACTTTTCAAAAATATTTTTCATTTAAAAAATTTCGAAATTATTATTTTACAAAGAATTCAATTTTATGCAAGGTTATGTCTTACAAATTAAATCTTTGAGAAAAGCAAAACCTAGCCAGGTCGAACAATATTTACGTTAGGTGAGCAGAAAAAAAAGCAGGAAGAAATGCCACAGTAAAGAAAATGTAAACTTTTTATATTAAACACGGATACGTATGTGGTATAGCAAAACAAAAATCTCTTCAAAACTACTTCGTCGTCGATGACCCTTCCTGCATCTTAATTTTTCTTCCTTAAAGACTCAGCACCTTCTTTAGCTTTCACCAGACCACCCACACCTTTTCTCTTTTGAACTGAGAATGCTAAAAAGGAATGCTGCTGAAACCACCACAAAATTACCTTCGGTTCTTTATTAATTATTTTTACTTGACCCCCTTTTCCGTTTTTGTTAAATGTTATACAATCCAAAACCACCAATTTTCCACCAAACCAGCTTATGTTATTACTACTATTTTTATTATCATTTGCAAACTTTTACTAGACCCAAGCCGTACATATTTCATTAGGAAAAAGCCTTTTTTAATTTTATAGTCTGGAGCTATCAGATTATTTATTAGGATGTATTTTACATGCAATTTTTTTTTTCTTTTCTAAAACCACATTTTGTCCTCTCTTCTCTCGACTCTGTTCACGTAGATTGACCACCCTCAGCAACAAGCGAAGGGTGCGTATCGTTCCGTCGTAACTGTTGGCAGAAAAAAAGCTGTCATTGCGTGTTTCCGGCAAACGGCTTTGCATTTTATGCCAAGGTACAATCATTTTCAATCATCATTCAAACAATTTTTCTCTTCTTCTACTAAAATATCTCTTCTACCCCATCTCTTCTATCTACCTTTCTCTCAACCAACCGATTTCTCTTTTCCTTGTGCCATGCAAAAACAAACCAAACCCATATTCAACTCTATTAACGCGACCTTTTTTATATCATGATGCCCTTAAAGTACCAAACCAATCGTACCATGACTAAATGTGTGTATAAAATCTCAATTAATTTGATATTAACAATGATGATTTACTATTCATATGAATATAAAAAATAATATGCTACATGTGCACATATACCAATAGTACCAAAGCATTAATATCAGATTGCCCCACCTTGCATTTTTGATTACTATACTAGTAAAAAACCCAACCAACCAACCAGTTCGCAACTCCATGTAAATAATCCCTGGAGTCTCTCAACAATTCAATGATAATAATTATTATTAACCGATAATTAATCCTTTTATGTGTTTATCGTGTCTGTACCATATCATACCTAACCCCGAAAAAAGACAGACGAGACGAGATACGAACGAGACGCAGCAAAGTACCGTCAGAAAGCCAAACAGTTTGAGATTAATTTTTTCATAGAGAAAGCAAAAAAACTCTATACATATTTCTCTTTTCTCGACAGGAAGTATTGCAGTGTTAACTCATGAAATAAACAATGTTCTAATTCACTTTTCTTAATTACAGAAAGGACTTCTTTTCTTAAAAATTAATTGTTTTGTTGTATACATGATAATATCTTTTTTTATTTTTTTCAGTAAGATTTAATGATTTAATCATATTGAGGATAATTAGTTGTCTTTCTTTTTAGTAGTTAAAAAATAATTTAAAATTACAAAATAATTATTTTAATATATTGTTTTTGTAAGTTGATTTTTTTTTGTATTTTTTAATCAGGGAATAAAAATATAAATATGATTGTTTTTAACACAATGGAAGATATCACTAAAAAACTATGCATGTTCTATAATTACACCGGTACTCCTAGGCTACGTTTCCTGCGAATACCCGTAGCGGTTGGCGCAAACTACTATCCGCAGCTCGAAAAAAGGCAGCCCTTGCGTGTCTCCTTTCTGTGCCTTTCTTTACGCTAAAAAGGTAATTTTGAACCTACTACTACTACACTGTGTGCTTTAATTTTAAGCTAGGATGATTTTCTGGAAAAAAACAGACAAAACATTTTTAAATGCAAAAAATGGCAAGATTTGTATACTGATCAAACTAACAAAATTGATATGGACTAACATTTATAAAAAGACATTAAAATAATTAAGGAGAAAGTCAGTTAAGTCAAGTCCCGTCTGAGTTATCTGTCCTGTATATACATATGTATGCCAAGCCAACATTTTGAAAGAAGTGTTGATGTGTCTGGGAAAAGCTGCTTCTGCTAATAGTATAATACACTGTTTAGAATTGCGATGATGCTGCTGCCCTGCTTTCACTTTTGACAAAAAATGTATGAAAAATTGTATATTATGTATATAAAATGTACATATTTTTACCTTTCTATACATGCCTGAAAATGAATCCCTTTTTATTAATAATTTTTATAAAGTATTTTACATATTTCATAGCCTGGCACTTTCACCCTTTTACTGTGAACGAAAGCAGGGAAAGTTTTGGTATTGGAATTAATCTTTGTTATTTGGAATCCGAATCAATATAGGCATCGGGCTATAAATCTCTTCCTGAGGACGTATAGGGATATGTGGCTCACAGATGAGAATGCCGGACAGGAAGTGATGATTGAGCATCTTACGGTATAGTAAATATGGTCCATTTGGAAAATACTGTTTTGTTATATTGATTTTTCATGATTTTTGGTTGGTTCATTTTTACCATGGACGTGTTTACAGCAAACATTCGAGGAGGCTGAGTTGAAGAAGAAAGAGGAGGAGGAAGAGGAAGGCAAGCCTGATCCGTTGACTCAACTCGTGACGACCTTCACGAGAGGGGCAATGACGGAAAGGAGTGGTGCTCTGCAAGAAGATCCATTGTATATGTCTTATGCAGAGGTTATGGCAAAGTCCTGTGGAGAGGAGGAGGAAGAAGGTGGGGATGAAGAAGAGGGAGAAGGTCCATCAATCCACGTAAGTTTAGATTTTAACTTGATCCAGAATCTTAGAGCTAATATGAGTGAAAGTTTGTTTGAAGTTTTATTTAATAATGTGAAAAATAATGTTTTGCAAGCAGCGAGGGGGAGGAACAATGACTATGCAAATGTTAATGGTATTTTGCTAACAACTTTGTGCCGTTTTTTGTGAACTTTAACTAACTACAGTTTTAAATTTTCCTAATTTTTCTTTAAAAATTAATTTCTAAATCTGAATAATTGGATTTCAGGAACAAGAAATGGAGAAACAAAAATTACTATTCCACCAAGCAAGACTGGCTAATAGAGGCGTTGCAGAAATGGTCCTTCTCCACATTGCCGCCTGTAAAGGCGTACCTTCGGATATGGTCATGTGCACCTTGGGTCTAGGTATTGCCATCCTACGAGGTGGTAACATTGACGTCCAAATGGTAACCTTTCATATGCAAATCGATGGATTAATATAATCATAATCATGCTACATGTGGATATAACTAACGTATCTGCAATTTCATTTTTTGTAGCAAATGCTGAACCATTTGAAGGAGAAAAAGGACGCTGGTTTCTTCACCTCAATCGCTGGACTGATGAACTCCTGTACTGTCTTAGATTTAGATGCTTTTGAGCGTAACACAAAGGCCGAAGGCTTGGGTGTAGGCTCGGAAGGAGCTGCAGGAGAAAAGAACATGCACGATGCTGAGTTCACTTGTGCACTTTTCCGTTTCATCCAACTGACCAGTGAAGGGCACAACTTAGACTGGCAAAACTACCTCAGAACCCAAGCGGGTAACACCACCACCGTCAACGTTGTCATCAGCACCGTCGACTACCTGCTCCGCCTCCAAGAATCCATCATGGATTTTTACTGGCACTATTCAAGCAAAGAAATTATCGATCCTGCCGGCAAATCCAACTTCTTCAAAGCCATTGGGGTTGCTAGCCAAGTGTTCAACACCCTGACTGAGGTCATCCAAGGTCCCTGCACACAGAATCAGCAGGCATTAGCTCACTCCCGTTTGTGGGACGCCATCGGTGGCTTCCTCTTCCTATTTGCTCATATGCAGGCAAAGCTGTCGAAAAACGCAAGTCAAGTTGATCTGCTCAAGGAGATGCTCAATCTACAAAAAGACATGGTCATCATGATGTTATCCATGCTTGAAGGTAACGTTGTGAATGGCACCATTGGAAAGCAAATGGTTGACACTTTGGTCGAGTCTGCGTCAAATGTTGAGGTAATAACCCAATTTTTATAATTCAGTGAACATATCATGAAACGAACCAAACTAATTTAATCTCCCATTAATTACAACTATATAATTAGGATCCTTATAAAAATTGCCTGATAAAATTGATGAAGCTCTTTCAAGTTACCAAAGACTATTTTCAAAAACTTTCTTCTGTATTTTGTCTTTCGATAACCAATTTTCTGCGTACAGAAAATTCTCCTGTATTTCAATCTATTCTTGAAGCTGAAGGCTGTAGCCTCATCCTTTTCATTTTCGGTACGAAATCGATTTTTCGAACTTCAAAACAATCTCCGATTTTTTTACTACTCTGTGTCTTGTATCGCAATGTGTTTATTTATTTCAGCAGCATGGCCAAAAAATTATCTATTCCAAAAAAGTATATATTGGTCGATTATTATTCGTAACTCTGTTTAAATTCTATTTTTAGATTCAATCCACCAAAAGTTTTGGTTCTTAAATGTCATATTTTTTAAATTATTTATTTCTTTATAAAAATTAACTTCAAAGAGCCCCTCCCTATACCATGCCTATTTAAGACTAATCATAATCTAATATGTAAGTAAAATTACCTATATACCTTAATACTTTAATTTGCAGAAGACCTACCTTGCAAAAACCATGTATATCTCATGCTGCCCCTGTCCATACAAACTTAAATATGTTCTGTTTCGTAGCTCTTTCTCTTTTCAGTTAGTTTTTTTTATATTAAACCGCACAATTTTATTTCAGATCATTCTTCGTTACTTCGATATGTTTTTGAAACTCAAGGATCTCACTTCCTCAGCATCCTTCCAGGTCTGTGATTAATTATCGGGAGCGTTATGATTTTGATTAAACGCGGGTGCTTTATGTGTCTGTGCATTATAGGCTTACTCAAAAATTTGGTTTTTATCGCTTCTTAAGTCGATTCCTAAAGAGTTGGGAGTCGACGTGCTTTAAATGTGGATGAATTGCACGAATGCTTGAGAATGCCACAAATAAAATTGGATTTATGTGAGGACCATAGAATTGAAATATGTTTCGGGTATTTTCTCATTTCTCAGGATATGGATCAGAACAAGGATGGCTTCGTGAGTCCAAAGGAGTTCAGAGAGACTCTGGAAGGGAGCAAGAGCTATTCCACGTAAGCCTTCTTTGAAATATGCGAATGTTTTCAATTTTAACCATACTTAAAATATTTGGATTTATGGTTTTAATGAATTCGTCGGAATTAAAATAGTGAGGAAATCAACTTCCTGCTCATGTGCTGCGATACAAATCACGACGGAAAGATTGACTACGTGGAGTTCACAGAGAGATTCCATAACCCTGCCAAAGAAATTGGTTTCAACTTGGCTGTGTTGCTGACCAACTTGTCGGAGCATATGCCTAACGAACCCAGGTAAAAAAAATAGTCGCCAAAATGTACTTCAAAATAAAGGTTGTAACCATAAAAGATGTCGATTAATTGCATTTTCGGGTTCTGTTTTACATTTTTAGACTTGCTCGATTCCTCGAAACTGCCGGAAGTGTACTCAACTACTTCGAACCTTTCTTGGGCCGCATTGAAATCATGGGCTCAAGCAAAAGGATTGAGAGGGTCTACTTTGAAATTGACGAGTCCAACATTGAACAATGGGAAAAACCCCAAATTAAAGAGTCCAAGCGAGCATTCTTCTATTCCATTGTTACAGAAGGTGGAGACAAAGAGAAGCTCCAGGCCTTTGTTGACTTCTGTGAGGACGCCATTTTTGAGATGCAGCATGCCTGCGCTCTCATGTCTTCCGATGAGGAAGGTGGGAGCTCCAAAGGGCGAGAGCAGACGTTTGTAATGCCAACCGGCGAGGATGAGGAAAAGTAAGTTGGGTACTGAAAAGAGAAAGTTGGAAAGTTTTCTTTTGGATTTTATACGCTTTTGTCCTTGTTCGTGTGGGCTTTTTGCGCATCAACAGGACACATACATTTATCGATAGCTTTAGATTCAAGTTTTAGTTTTTAAAGGAAGTGAAGAATTTCTTCCAGATCATTGATTTTTGAAAAAGTGAAATGATTTGAGGTGAAGTGAAATCCAAGAATTGTACTTAACTGGAGAACTTTAGTTTTTACCCTTTAGAACCTCTTAGTCCATTAGCTAATACAAACATACACACCTTCATCATACCATTGTAAGAAGAGATTAACATGTTTTCTCTGATTGAACTTTCACTTCCGGATCAGAAGCCTAACTTGGGCGGAAAGGTAAGCATTTTAACACACCCATCCCAAAACAAAACAAACATGCAATATCACTAGCTTCACGTTTTACTTTCTGTTTAAGCACACAGAACCATATACATTTCCCCTATTGACCTGCTTTTTTCGGTTTGCATCTTTTGCTCATTTGTGTTGATTTGTAATTCGGAAACTTATTTATCGCTAGTTTAATTAAGCTAATGTTACGTAAGTGGGAGGAAACGAAATGGAATGTTGACGAAGCTTTCTAATTTTTGGGTGATAACTGTATGCATTAGGGGAACTCTGGTGAAGCAAGCAATGACTGCCTGTAAAGATGGTGTGAAGAGTGTCCTGGCATCGCTTTCCCCGGCCAATGTGAAAAGAAAAGTTCGAGAGCTACAAACAATGACACCCGTTGAGTTGCTTTTAGGATTTTTCAAGTTACTGTTCTGGATCTTTTACGCAAGTGGAGGCAGTTTTGGAAGGATGTTGAAGTAAGAACTTTCACTCTCATTTTCTCAAACCAAAACATACACAGTTGAAGCTTATTCTAACCAGTTTTTTCCTCTATTTGGCAGATACCTTGGAGCAAGCCTGATTAATTTGATGAGAGGCCCACCACCAGAAAAGAAGGAAGAAGACAAATCTGCAGACGACTTTGGAGGTCCTATGAAGGTCCCTGCATTGCCAGCTGCTGCCGGCCCACCTGAAGAGGAGCCTGCGGAAGCCGGTGGAGTCTTAGCTATAATGGGTTCGGGAGCCGACATCGTGAAAG
>JAQGAI010002105.1:0-13003 GCA_034696905.1 Lepidocyrtus violaceus
ATGTCTTATGATAATGGGGGCAGCTAAATAAATACAAACGTTTTGGGGCATCGTGAAACCCTGAAGGTAATTGGGAACACGGAAAGTCATACATCAGTATGACTCGTACTCGTTGATATATTCGTTTTTAAACATGAATCAAATATCCTGGCTGTAACTGTCCAACTAGACTTGTGTTTCAGTGTCACTGAAGTTCATGAATGACGACAATGATGATCCGCTCATCGGTTGCAAAAAAAAACAGTTAATTCGATAAACCACCGAAAATCAATAAGTTGACTGGGAAGGACAAACTTTATTACATTCAGCAACTTTCATGAATTTCGCTTTTTCGTTACGAAATTCATGAGCTTTCGCGTAGCTTCGATGAGATTTAAACATTAAAGCAGTCGCCTGATTGGCAGTAGGATTTTTTTGGAATACCTTGTTGAGACTGGCTTACAAGCCAATTGATATTCATGGAACCTGGAAAGTGCCTACGATATTTCGTAATAATTTTTATTTGAATAAAATGCATTGTTAGGTGAAAGGAATTGTATTGCCTTGTAAATTACATTACCGATGAACAGTTTATCATCGGAACTGGGAAGGAATGTATGCATGTGCGTGTGTGTACAATGTATTTGGGTTTGTAATAATTTTTTTGCTCCTTCATATTATATTACTCATGAATCAATCCTCCGGACTTTATAAAACAGGTGTGCACAGTAAATTGCTCCATATTTTAAGCTGGGAAGAGCAAATTTCCCATATTCCCATCAGTTTTATATATCCAGCTTCAGCCTACCTGCGCTCTGAACAGTTGCTCATTGCAAAACCATCCATTTTTAATCGCATCATTATATTCATTATGTAAGTTCTACACAATACATACATGTAAAAATCGCTGACTCTTGGTTATTGGGTTAAGAATTCAATCCAGTCAGTTTGGAACTTGGATTATATACTGATTATTATTATACGTGCTCAGCCATGCTACGCCATACCATAATACTGGATAATGATAAGAACGCTGGAGAAATTGTATTGTTTGGAATAGATCGTATGGCAATAGAATGGACTATAGAAGGGGTAGTTTACGTAAGTTAGTACTTGCGCTGTATGGTACTATGATGGACTAAGGAGTACAACCGTTCTGCTCGTCTTCAGAACTCTTATCCATTCGCATAAAACAACTTTCTAGTTTTTGCATCGGAGTAAGCTCAAGCCATTGCTTTGTCCATGATGAGAAGTATTTTTTTTTACTGGGCATAGGCTGTGGAGTATGAAAACGCGAGCAGCGTCTTCCCAACTCGCTCACTCTGTTCCTAGGTGTTCGGTAGTGCGTTTCGGTTGCTCTTGTGTGTGTTTCGGCGATTGTTGAATAAAATGCTCTCATTTACGTATCTCGTTTTTACTTTTGTAGTGCTTTGTCAGTCGGGAAGTTCGTGAATGGTGATGGTGACCTAGCAGTTTGTAAACGCCTGCGCCTACCTACCTGTTTGATTGTGACATTAGTCTGGGGTTAATTAGGATACTTGAACATTTATTGAATATCCAGACTTTAAACAAGAGCTTAACGAAATCGACGACTTCTTCACATCACTACTGCCCCCACTCTGAAATTTAAAAGGGCATTGGGTACAAAAAAGCAGACATTTTCATTTCGACCTTTTTTGTCTCACTATCGGCCTGATTGCAGACTTGAAGTGGAGAACTTACATATATTCTATAATGAATATGATGGTGATTTTGTGCCAGAAACGTGAAAAACTTTTCGTTGAACTGATGAAAGTGGAGTCTCCATCTCTTCGATTTCGTCATCCTCATACGTCCACCACTGAACGATAGTCAAGTGACTGATCCTATTTTTTCGACTGGTTGATTTTGTAAAAGGGTAACATATTTGTATGTTGCTCTTTAAAAAAACGCTTGCAAATGCCGGCAGAATCCTGTGTCTCTTCGCTGTTTTCGTTTGATCAGCAACGACAGCAATTACGCCGTCCACTGGAGCCCATGCATTTTTTAATGAGTGGTCATGATGGTGCAAGGATCCATCATAGTATTCAGATTAAACAAGAGCCTGAAGATGCTAATGAAAGTAGTGGAGTAAGAACTCATTAAAATCAAGGCGATCTAATTTTTATTACGAAAAACAAAAATGCTTCTTCCTTAAAAAAAACTTTTTGGTTTATGCATTGCATTATAGTGTATGAAATACTAGCTTGCTAAAAAAAAGAATAGTAAGTTCCCGTTTTATGTTCATCGTTTTTTTCGTTTTTGATTTGTTTTGCTATAAGAATATATGGCTGAAAATAAAATGAAAGATTTTAGTGGTTTGGCTTGGGTATGTGCATTAATTCTGGGTTTTGTCATAGACGTAGAGCAATTTTCATATTTTACTGATGATTCTAATGATTGTTTTCTTTTCTTTTTTTGAAATTCCAGGGGGAGGACAAAGACTTCGGTGACAAGTGGGAGCACCTCAGTGATGAGAAGAGTAGCAAAGCGTTCACAAATCACTTAGAGGATTCTCCGCACTCCCATCTTCAGAATTACAATCAACACAGCCCCCAACACAATAGTATTCTCTATCACCACCAACATTCTCAAAATCAGCAGCACCCTCATCACGGGCCGGATGAGGTCAGTTTGGATTCTCAAGATAATACGGAAGGCTCAAATCCCAGGTCCGCAAGCACAGGCAGTGCTTCCAGTCCATGTGCAACAGAATCTACTAAGGAGACAACATCATTTCTCTTCGTTGGCCCATTGGGTACGTGTAATTTTACTTTCCTGTTTTGTTACTTACTAAATGTCATGGTTCGGTCCAGTCGTCAGTGACCTTTGTTCATAAATCTTCTGACAAAAAAAAACTGGAGGCCTGTTTTTTGACTTGGGGGATCTTCACCTAATTTACAGTTTGTTTGTCAGAGATTTTGAGATTATGTATATGATGAAATCACCGAATCAATATGGTTCAGTTTTGTAACTATTGCTAGTTCAATCTCCATTAGTTTACATTTCAAATTTTACTCGGGAAAAGAGACACAAATTCAGGGACAGAGGAAGATGGGTTATTGGGTACGCATTGCTCCAATTTATTCTCAGGTTTGGCTTTGGCATGTGTTTGCATGTCGTAATCCAGAGTCGAGTCGAGAGCAGGATGGATCGTACGAGTAGGCTCGTTTGGCTCTTACGTGGAATTATGCTCGCCATGTTACCTCCTGCTCACTCCTCGGAACTCTCCTGCCACTGCCATCGCTATCTTACAATTATATAGGGGGAAAACGACGAGCTTTCACCGAGTCAGGGATGCATGTGGAAAAGTAGCCTACCAGGCAAGGGCATTCGGAAAGTTCTATATAGTTCCTGCTAGCAGGCAAAAGCATGCATCATGTAGCCCCAGATTACCTAACGCAACGTAACCGCTATGCTCTATAGTATATAGACTTCCTCTGCATTTGGAGTACCTATAAGTACTTTCTCCTGGCTTTCATGAATTTTTTGCTCGTTACGTATGGGCTTGCCAAAGTAGGAATGGTTACGTATTACTTTCTCTTTGTTTCATCCCCTGCGATCTAGTCCACGTATTTTAGCTACACCACTCTTAACCGTTTCTCGTATTCTTCTTGGCATCTTGCATAACTCGCTGAGGGTTCTTGTTTTGCATGCCATTTTAATTTGTAAGGCATCCAGCACATGTTTCGCAGCTCGCAGGGCTGCATATAGGAACTGGAGATGGTAGGAAGATGACTCTAGAAAATTCGAGACGTCAATATTTTTTACTTTGTATTGAGAACGGGATGGAAAGGAATAATCTAGAAAGTTTGAGAGTCAAGAGAAAGTAAAGTCTGTGGGAATTTTATCATAGGACTTG
Organism: Lepidocyrtus violaceus; assembly: GCA_034696905.1. Taxonomy (NCBI): domain Eukaryota; kingdom Metazoa; phylum Arthropoda; class Collembola; order Entomobryomorpha; family Entomobryidae; genus Lepidocyrtus; species Lepidocyrtus violaceus. The sequence continues at coordinate 3,860 of JAQGAI010002105.1, forward strand.
GACTTTGCATTTAAAAAGAATGGAGGATATGACCGGGACTGCGGCTGATAACATATTGAAACGATCGAAAATAATAATGAATTACTGATGATTAATTTTTTATGACATTTCCAGGTAAGAAACGTAAATACAGTCGACAAAGAGCAACATCCGATGACAACGAATCGGAATCTCATCTACCAACGGCGGCAGGATCCCCCGGGACACCAGAAGAGATGGATCATTCACAAAGCCCATCTCCCGAAGATAATTCTCAATCAGATCAGGGTCGACCAAGCAGCAAGGGTTCCACAGTTCAAGGAAACTCTTCACCAGAGCCAGTTTCCACCATAGTAAGCACTCCACCCCCTCAACGATCCACAACCTCTCCAGGATCTACCGAGGAGTCGGCTAGCGAAAATAGTAACATGGGAGGGACTTATGCTGCAACGGATGGAGGAACTATGATCGTTTCAAAACCAGTGCCCATTATAGGTGCACCCACGTCTGTCATACGCAGGGTAAATCGAAAAAAGCAGGAACACCCTCTCCCTCTCAACCTTTCCGTATCTTCTCCCCCCAGTAATAGCAATAGCTATTCAAATTCATCCAGCTCCTCCAACCACCTTTTGGGAGGACCTCCAACTCCAGGCAGACATGTGGGGGTGATGAAAGATGCTGACGGCTCACCAACCACAAATCCGTCTGTGATCCGCGATGAACTCTACTTTGAAGGAAGGACTGGGGCTGGGGACCGCCAAGTGTTCGTTTGGAGGTACAGGGATGATGTCACAGGTGCATCTTCATTACCTAATGCAGTCGCTGGGCCGATGTCTCCATCTTCGACAATCTCTGCAACTAGCTTTGCCGTACCTGAAGTGGCTGGATCAAAAATAGGGAGCAGTGGAGCGAGTTCAGGATCTTCTTCTGTTTCTCAATATCCCCCAGGATCACACTGTCAAAGTGCAGCAGGTCAGGACAAGAATAGCGTGGGTGGGGGAAGTGGCAGCAATGCCAGTGGGAAACCTCCAAAGAAGAAGCTCAAGTGCGGAGACTGTGGCAAAGAATTTAGTCAGCTAAGAAATTACAGATATCACCGATCCCGTCATGAGGGTTCCGACCAATTCTCCTGCACTTGTCCCGTCTGTGGGAAGCAATTCAATGATCGGGGATATTTAAGCAGTCACATGAAGATTCATCGAAATGCCAAAGAGTACCGATGCGAATATTGCACGAAAGGGTTCAATCAGCGCGTTGCGTACAATATGCACCGCCGGATTCACACTGGTCACAGACCCCACCAATGTGAAGTTTGCGGAAAGAGTTTCAGTCGAAGGATGTTGCTCAAACAACACATGAGAATACATACAGGGGAGAGGCCCTATTCTTGCGGCGTCTGTAACAAGGCATTTGCTGACAGATCTAACATGTTGCTCCACCAGGTACATTTACGGAGGAATTTATTATGTAGTTATGAATTGATTTTTAAACATTGAAAAATATGAATTGTTAATTATTGCTATTTTTATATTTCAGCGGCTTCATTCTGGTGAGCGACCGTATGTCTGTGAGATCTGCAAGAAGAGCTTTTCAAAGAATCATCATTTGAAAACGCACATGAATCATCACGCGGGCATTAAGGTAACTAGAGAGTGGACTATTTCTTGGCTTTCTAACTTGGTGAAAGTACATTTTAATGAGTTTCTCACAATGGATTATTATGATTTTGCAGCCATACGAATGTCCAAAGTGTCACGCACGGTTCAGCCAGTCAAGTAACATGAAAACCCATTTAAAGAAATGCTCAGGTGTACCCAACCCTACCACAACCCAACGCCAACAGATGCTCAGGAGGAATCCCTTAGATATAGGAAGACCCACAGCACTACCCAGTTTATCAGGAGTTGTTGCAGCAGCAGCTGCCGCTGCGTCAGCAGTCTCGGGACGTGGAGGAGAGGGGTTGCCCCCACTGTCTGCAGCATCCAGACTCATGTATGAGCAGCAGTCTCTCAATCTTTTATCTCAATCAATGGGCAACGGGCCATTACCAGGAATGGTTGGAGGGCCAAATTCAGTACCTCCACAACTTTCACCAGGGCATCCCAGGGGACAAGTGCCAATAGAGAGTCTCTTACTCCACCTAAATGTCGGTAGAAGTAGACATCCTTCACAGGGTAGCACACATTCTGGAGCACCAGGGTCACCGACATCGGGAATGTCCTTTCCTGATCTCCAAATGATGTTGAGGAATGCAGCAGCCGCGGCAGCAGTTTCTCAATCTTCTGGATCTCGAGTTAATGCTGGTTCAGTCAATCATGCACAGAGAACGTACATGGGTCCTTCATCTCCAGGTTCGTCTTCCAATGCCCATCCAGGGGCTGTCATCAGTGGAGGAATGAATACGATTCCCGGAATGTCAAGTTTTGCAGGTATGGGCAATAACCCTTCCACAACCATGGCTAATACGGGAAGACGCCATTCTCCCGTGCACGGGTCAATGAGTACAAACAATAACAATGAGCCAATGCCGTCATCACCTCTGTCTCCCATGATGTCCATGAATTCTGGCTTGGGTGGATTGGTCGGCTATGGTGCTGGTAGCGGAGGAGGTAGAACAAATCATTCGGGAGGAAATCACGGCCCGATTGATTCTTCAGCCATGCCTCCCCCATCAACCAATGGATCTTCGATGCGAAATATTCCAACCTCAACCTCCCTCATTCCACCAGAACTGCTTTCACCAACCTCAGCAAGCATGCTAAGAGTGGATACTAGAGGGATGGAGGGGTATCAGCCCGTGCATTCACCATCCGACAAATCAAATAGACAAGGGCGAGTAGTGCCAAGCCAATTGCTTTCTCCTAGAGGAAAACCACCCTCACCTTCATCCCTCTCCGCAGGCGGCTCATATATCCCATTGTCTACGTTGGAAACTGCAGCCATTGCATCAGGTCTCCGATCACCCTCACAAGTGGTTCGATTCCTGTCCTCGGCTTTAAGGGAAGCGGATAGCCCTCTGCAGCAAAACAGTCAGCCCTCCTCATATACAAGACTGCCTTCGTTATCCCACCATAACGTATTAGAAGCAATGGTTGCAGCCGCTGCTGCAGAACAGAGCGCACAGAGTGGTCAGAGAATTCGCCAAGTACCGTCACCCCCTCCTCCCCACCACACGCACCAACGACAACTTCATCAACTACCGCCCCAACCTCAGACATTCCAGTTTGCCGAGGATGTCCCGAATTTACCTAGTCTAAACATTCATCACCATCCAACCGGAGGCTCATCTCCGGGGTCCCATCACTCCCAACACGTTGCTTCCACTCCCTCCCCCTTCTCTGTCATCACTTCATCTCACCTTCTCCAACAGGAGCAGCAACAGTCCCACCCCATCCAGCAACCAGGGAATGTCCGTTTTCTCTCTTCAGCATCGGCCAGTCGATTATCAGGTAGTACAATGGATGAGCATCATCACCACCATGCTGCCGACGAACAATTGCAACAAGTCGAGCTTCATCATCAACAACAACCTTCAACACAACAGAGACAACATGGTTATCATCAGAGCTTGCTCCATAACCATGTCAATCAGACTTCTATCTCTCAATCCTCATCATCAGGCTATTCGTCAGGAAGTCCGGGTGGTAACAGCAATAGCAATTCCAGTTACTCCGCCTTCCCTCCCTCAATCATTAGATCTCGTTCCCACTCTCCAAGTGCTGTTGACCACTTGCGAGATCGGAATCAGGATTATCAAAACTAATTCATTACATTAAATAGTAACATTTACTGTATATCATAACTTTCACTTCAATCAAATATATATATTCATTCATTCAACAATTTCGATATTCAACGCAACTTACGTAATAATAATAATAGTAATGTAACTGCTATGTACATTTGTTCACTATTCGTTTTACTTGACTGATAAAAGATCTATAAAGATCTACATAAATCTATATCAGATCTTTGGATGTGAAAAACAGAATTAAGAAAATTTCTGAAGGTACAAGTACAAGGTAGGAAATATACTGCATAAAAAATATATAAACAAGTAGCTCGTGTCGACACTTTTGATTTACGTACGAACGTAATCTGTAGGGCCGATTTAGTTTTGCTGAAGTCTTTAAACTTTCAAAAAAAATGGAACTATTTACTGACTAATGCAAAAATTGAACATTACAAATCTGACCGTTCCGTTTGTCTGTAGAACTAAACTGATATGAATGAACAAGCGAATTTATTAAAAGCTGATATTAATTCATTCATTACCCATACAAAAAGTTTAATTCATAATATTTAATATTAGGTACATACGATATTTAGCGAATAATCTATCAATCAGTTAGAAATTAAACATAAAAAATAGTAGAACCTACAGAATCTCCGGTGGTTTTGTTTGATTCATTGAAGAAAAATATATGTATCTTATTAATCAAGCCTCAATCTGTCTAATAAGTATGCATCTACCTTATATAGCACCTCGTAAGATGTAAAAACGTAGACTGTCCTTAGAAAACTATACAAAAGAAATTGCTTTATGTGTTAAAAATACGTATTGCACCTTAATTTAGTGTACTTACTAAAGTAAAGTTACAATACTGTTTTTCAAGTCACGGATTGATTGCCAGCGAAATTTTACTTGAGTACTGATCAATTTACAGGAGAAAATAAGCGGTAGGGTTAATTACGGTAAATGATAGTCGATGTCTGTAGTCAAATAATTTATTAGTCATCTCATCCTTTTCATACACAGAGTCTTTAAACGCTCGGTTTCATTCAATCCTAACGGAAGCAGAGTTCATTTTCGTACCAAACTAATGAATCAACAAAATATTTTAGTGACAATGGGATAGCTAATACCAAAGATGTTTTACGAGAAATAATGATTGAGAAACCAAATATATTTACATAATAATGCTTATCATCATACTTACCTATACATACAGTAAAAGCAGTACATTATCCAGTGGTAGATAAGGTTTTAACGTTATATATATGAATGGGTATTATCAATCAAACAGTAGACGCTCGTAAAACTCATCTAAGTACCTACATTACAACAACAAATTATATAAATTGTTAATTAATTATTACTTACCAAGTACCATATCGATAATGTATCGAATTCTTAACAAACCGGAAAAGGAATTTTGTACTTAACACAAGTCGACTATATTATACGTATGCAAGATTCAAATAATTTATAACCTGGTCAGAAACTGGCCGCTCATTCGACTGAAGAGCTAGTCAAACAATTTTTGTTCATGAATTTAAAGTGAAAATTGGTTTTGTAATCAATTCACAAATATACATTTAGCTCAAAGAAAATACGTGTGAACTAAACAAAAAAAGTTATCGAAGGGGCTGAGAAAATTCCATTAACTCGTTTAAGAACACATATACCTAATTACTTTTATCAGCTTTATTTTACATGATGGAACCAATTGGTGCTAATAATTACGTTTTCCTAATATGAATGAACCAGCAGGGTATTAAAAATGTCAAAAAAAAATATTTAAAAAGAAATCTTATCTAATTAATTGATAAAATTGGTACTACATACTAAACAAAAGGAAAACACAGGAAGGGATATCTGAAATATAATCGGTAAGAGAAGCAAACATTTATTATAATAGGGTTACATATTTTGTGCAATTTGTAACTATACCTGTGATTAAGAAAAATGTGCGTGTCGATTTAGCTGAAATGAAAGATATACATAGTTAATTTATAAGAGAAGCTCTAAATACTGACATCACAGATTCCTCAACCATACTACTACAGTTACACAGATAAGAGGTAAATAAAGAGACAGTTATATTCTAAAACATTCCTTGATTACCCCTGACTAAAATTTTTTTTTTTTTTGCCGAAAAAGTAACAAAAAAGCCAAAGACCACAATACGAAATAACTTTATATATTTAACTAACAAATTATAAACCCCTCCCCCCAAAAAAATATTCTGAACAAATGAATGAGGACTGCAATTTTAGGCAGTGTTCTGGTACATCAGCTCACTATTAACAGACTGTGGAAATTACAATTTATATAGAAAGAAGCTTATTAAATTCGTAGAAACACCGTTTTACACAAGAACTTATCTGATCCGGGTATTTTTTGTCGTTTTATCCATTTATATTTGGACGAGTTTCATTAGATTTTTTATAAAGTTAAATCGGTATAGTATGGTCTATAAAGAGTTTGAGTTTGTTTCAAAGAAAAGTTAGCTGTTTTAAATATTACTATTTGTATATTACGTCCACAGATATAAGTACTTGTTGTAATGAATTATATTATAGTAGACAGATATAGACAGATACGTTTCAATAAGCTATGTCGCACAGTAAGCGATAAGCTGGAAATGTTTTTCTCAGTTTCTATTCAAACTTCTACCGAGAACAATTTTCGTGTGATGTGATAAAAAATACCTCTAAATTTGAACGAACGAGAGAGTTAAGGTTAACTGCAACGAGTCTAACAGGGAGAGAAAGTTATAAAGATATATTTAATTTCATAAAAAGTTTACGTTAAGATATTCGCTGGATAACGATACCATTCATACAGCATACTTTAAAACAAAAAAGTTATTATGATGATTCGTTAGTCATTCATTATGATTACTTGTATAACAAAAATGAAGCTTGAGTGTAGTGCACATTTTTTTGAAAAAGAGGTTGTGATACTCATGTCTTGGGTTTTGTGGAAAGATAAGTCTATAAATGAATGGTGTAATATGATGGATAAAAAAATTTAAGTTTGGATTGGAGACGTATTTTTCCTTAATTATTGTAAGTACTAATTTATATGTAAAACTGTGTAACAAAACGTAGAGAACATCTTTATTATCGATAATATATGGAGATATGGATGGAAATGTATGAATGGCTAAAGAGATATTGTTCGGTAGATTTTCTCTTAAGAGAAATAAAAACTATATATAAAAATGTTTTAAAAAACTCGTAACTTATTCTTTAAGTTTTAAGTTATTTTAAAAGAAAAATCCAAAACTGAAAACCGAAATATTTTTGTTCTTGTTGTTGTAAAATGTGTTGTTTTTTGTTATTTTTTTGTTGTATGTTTTATAAAGATTTTACGAATATGTATACCTACGTTAAGTATGTTTGGTTATCTAATAAAATAATAATTATGATAATTTAATGATAATTATTATGTTATCTTTGTCGAATTTTTGTTCGTGTCATTTTAGCCGATATGATACAAAAATTTTCTTACTATTGTTATAATTATGGAAAGACTATTTTTATATGTAAAAAAGAAAAGAAATCTATTGCCGAACAACAAGTAGTATATCTCAAGTGTACTGACACTGGACGGGAACATGAAAAACAAGTGGTTTACCTAATTTTAAAATAATCTGCTTTTTGTAATTTACAAATAAAAATATCAAATCATAATTTATATATTTACCGTAATAATAATACAATTACAAATATCAAAATCTGTTTAAATGTAATTTAGAATTTAGCTGAAAAATATATATTAATACAAACATGAATATAAAAATGAACAATATGCAATGACATCGAGATTTCATTGTTGTTGTTTTTTTTTTCAAGATAATTTAATAATTATCGCTGTGCTACTTTTGTTGTGTCCGATTTTTTATGAATCTACGAACATTTATTTATCATTTAATCATCATCACTTATTACGAACCGGCAAAACCATATATTATGCAGGCAGTGCAGCATTCCCTTTTCCCAGCTACCTCGAAAGAGGCCGGTTTATAACATTGATGTTAATTATTATGTCATATAATTAGTAATGAAGGGATATTTTTCGATATTATGGCATTCTTTAAAAAATATATATAGTTAGTAAAGAACGCAAACTTAGGAGAAAGCTAAAGAGAAAGAGTGAAAGTAAAACCAACAATTTTACAATAACCTAAAAGGCAAAAGTGGTATGGTTAAGTGAAATGGAAAATGGACTGTATAACTAATTAGTATGTGGTAATTTCTTATGTTCGGGGAAGCAATTCGTAATCGTTGGGGAACAAAAACAAAAACATGAAAAATTTAAAGTTAAAAAATTGTAGCAGTGAAAGTCAAGAGAGAAATCTGTGGTATGTGTTTTAAGGGGCTATTTTAAAGCTGATTGAAATGGAACGTTAGAAAAAGAAAATGTAGGGTAAAACGTTTTAATTTAAGTGAATATAGTTTAGTTAAATATTTTGTATCTCTCGTCATCCCACAAATGACCGTTTTCATTGGTACAATCACTTGTAGATAGATAGATAGACAGATATTCAACGTAACAGCAATGTTTTGTAGTGGAATGCATTTTTAATTTTTTAAATGCAAAAATATAACAGACAAATAATGTCTCATCTTCAGTAAGTGAACATTTAAAGCTAATTAGATCTATATAACTGCATTATTTGCAAAGGTTTTCATCGTATCAATGTAAATGTATTTTAAAACGTGTTCATGTTTGTACAGTGATTTATAAAAAAAAAAACAAAGATGTCTACATTTAAATATATTTATTAAATAGATATATAAGGCGTTATCATAATTAAGTATATATAAAACCTTTTGTGAATGTCAAAACTTTTTGCGTGGAAAAAAATTCCTAATAAAAACTACACTCATTTGTGCGCGCGTATTTAAAAAAACATACATTATCTTGAGTTTTCGGTGAAGTTCACCTAATTGCATTCACCTAATTGCATTCACCTAAGTTCATTTTCACCTAATTGCATGAAGAATAGTAATTAAAAACGGTATGCGGTAGCAGTAACAGGAAAACGGAAAATAGTGTGCGTCAAACGTTATGTTGTTGGTCTGTCTCATTTCATCGGTCATTTTCCCTTGGATTTCCATATTCCAATATTCCAAATCCAATAATAAAGATCGAAAGACAAATTGCAGGATTGTTTGTATGCAAATAAAACAATGATTTTGCATTTTTATTTGTATAGTTTGTGAGTTTGTGCAAGTGTTCTTTAAAAATATGCAAATACATGCACAAGTAATTCGAAATCTACTTACAATTAGTCTTTGGATTTCTTTCATGAAAAATATTTTTCTGTTCCGTTTGCGTTTCCGTCGCGTACAAGGATGAAGGAACAAAGCATTATTATAGCATCATCATATCCAGGAAGCTTGACTATACTTTTGTAAACTTCCCTTCTA
>JAQGAI010002106.1:0-13002 GCA_034696905.1 Lepidocyrtus violaceus
GAGAGAGTATACCTTTTAGGTAGAGAAGGTTGAAGCTACTACTTTGTGATGATGAGGAGTATGAGGATCATCGTATTGTGAATGGTAATGTAATAAGTAGAAAAAAAATGAATGTAGACGGTTTTTCTTCCGATTTCCTCTCTCTCTCATTTTTTTAGGTTGCCTTGCTCCAGTCCTTTCCTTGTTTACACTTACAGATTTTCTCTTAAACTCTCTTTACTTTGCTCACAGAGTCGGGGAGAGCGTTCTCAGATTTATTCTTGTAATAGCTTCGTTTGCTTCCTTGACTTTGGCCCTGAGGTTGTTTTAGTAAACTGCCTGCCTCGCCACCAACAACATAATATAACAAGGAGAAAAACTAATGTGACGGCGGAAGGAGACTCGACTCGAGCAAGAAGGATGAGATGAGAGAGAGTTGTTGGTTGGCTTGGCTTGAAGCTGGGCTGCACACACGTACCCTAGCGTTAGCACTTAAGTTTACAGATGATAATAGCCATAAAGAAAATAAACAGAACATCTTTCCACCGTCCGCATCCCGTCGTCATCCTCGGATGTCTATCTTTCTTTCCACGATGAATTGACAGCCGCCTGTAATGGTCTTTTTTGGGGAAAATGGGCTTTTTGACTAGAGAAAAATATTACGGGGAACATGAAGGAATTTATGGTGTGGCAAGTGATATAAGATAAATATGTGCTGACGACGCTGTGCTGTTAGGGATGTAATCACAAGAAAATGACAAGAAAACTAAAAGAGTTTTGAGTAAACAATTAAACATACATTGGGGATGACTTACTGGCTAGCCTATTTTGATTAAACTTGCAGATTGGACTTTTGGGAATGTTTACTATGTAAAACCGCAGTAGTTTTGGCTCTCGGAACTGACGATGCTAACCGAGCAACGTGTTTACCTGACTGAAACACTTTGTTATGAATGCCGTGATTTTAAACTTTAAAGAACCTTAAGTTGAGATTTTATACCCGTGAAAATCAAAAATTCTAAGTTCAAAAGTCATCGCCCCAACTACACTCGAGTCATTGTCCCAACTTTTATGCTGCCACACGGTCCTTGTCTTACTCCATTGGAAACTTTTACTATAAGATAGCGGATAACATATCTGAGATATTGAGATATTCACCGTCCGCAGAAAACTTTGAAAAACTCGAACTTTTCCCACTTTGCCCCTGCTTGTTAGCAAAAAGCCAGTGAACCCGTATATGCGCTTCCTACAACAAGGATGACAACTTGTAAAAACTCCAAACACAAGTTAAAGACAGGGCAGAATGGAGTGCTTTCACTTTTTATCCGCCATCCTCCAAAACTTGAATTGTTTTTTTATCGACGGAACGAAAAAGGTATTGTGAACAAAGAACCAGAACCAACAAACCTTATCTCCCAATCAAGGCAGGAGGGCTTCAAAAAAGGATTCACGGTGGGAGCACACAAATAAGTCAATGAATATTATCACTCTCCCTGCATTCCCCATCCTTCCGCAACTTAGTCCACGGAAGATAACACTCACTTCACATAATCAGCTTGGTGGTGTGGTGAAGATAGTGAATTACTAGCTTTCATCCCGGACAAAAGTGCCGTCACTACAGATCTACCTTATCCCAATATCTTACTCTTCCCTCGCCATCCGTATCCATCATCATCCCATTTCTACTTTTCCCGTATCTACAGACATTATCTCTCATTTACTTTGTTAAGGTTCGTTGACTTGACTCTCTGGTGAGTGTGCTTGTAAGACACGTGAGAACAAATTCGTGGTTTTAATGGACCCACATTCCCAAATCAATCAATTTGCACTCATTTTACGTTATGCTCACTCTAGTGGAATCCTCCTGACAGTTACTATATTGTTGGGAGCAAGAGAAAATCGAGATAATAAAGTCATTCTTACGCACTGTGTTAAATAATCAGTGGAATTCAGTTGCCTTTCCCTTTCAGGCGGGACGCATAAAAATGAAAATTTATTCTTTGACATAAAATCACGAAAAAACATAATTTTTTGACATTCAAAAGAAAACTGAAATAAAATCTTTCGTTCCCAATCAGCATACGCACAAAAGCAGCAATAAAAATGGTAGGAAAATCATTTTTAATGCTTATTGTTTGTTACGTCTTTAATGTGATATTGTTCAGAAAACTTTTTAATATTAAAATTTTTATTTCATCTTCATCTTTTAGCGTTAGAGAAGGTTCGAGCTACAGAGTTACATGCAGTTCATCAACCTTTTTAGCTTCTCTTCTCATTTTTCATACGATTGTGATTCTGATTCCAAACTTATTATTCCCTTTCGTTCCCCTCTTGCATCGCTGCTCTCTCCTTATGTAGCCCTTCATTACCAAGAATATTCTGTTGATTTACACAAATCTTAGACGATGGGTTGATTATGATATGATCACTGAAAGTAAAACCAAGTTGCTAGAAGAAAATAACAAGTAAAGAAACGAAGAGTCATACATTTTTGTCAGCATTGCCACTTTTTCAGTACTACAGCCTAATTTTCTTTCCACCCTCTTGCTGTTCTGCCACCAGCATCACGTCACATCACCTTGGCCGGCATTAATATCATGAGCCGCAACGCTACATCCGATAAGCCTTCATATGTACATCTCTCCCCCCTGTGCAGTGTCTACCTCAAGCTTTTTCATGTTTTAGGATGAGATGAGAAGAGAAAATGGGAGATTTTTACAAGGAAATTAACCTCGAACAGGCCAGCCTTTTCATCATCCTAGTAGATGAGTGAAAGTAAAAAATAGTAAAAGGAATAAGAGAGGAGAACAAAAACTCGCGACCACCAAACTTTCCCTGACTTCACTGCAAAATTTTCCCCCAGAATATTATTCGTTCCATTTCCTCGTTCCGTTTCACAGTTCACCGGGATTTCTGTTGGAAGAATGGAAAATGGATGAGGAAGAATGGTAGTTTCTCTGAATTTTTCCCCGTTCATATTCATTGGGTTGGAGAAAGAATTCTGTGAGATGATGATGGTATTTATTAGAATTAAAGTTGAAGTTTGGAAGAAGTCTATTGCATGGCTGACTGGTTTCACGTTCCTACTACATATTTTATGGAGTTGATGATCATATCATGATGATACGGTATTTTCTCCTAATTTTAACTTGATATTGCGTACTTACTTTTATACCTCAAAGTGCGTTTGAGTTAGCGCTAACGCAGGTTAGATAAGACAGATACTGATAGATAGCAATGTTTTAATACCTGTTCAATGCAGTGCAACGATGATATTGCGATTGTATACGTTATGTTATCTCAAGCCGTGGATAATTCATGTTGGAAAAATTGCTGTAGGGATGAGCACGATCGTATGTTTTAATATACAAGAAAAGGGAAGAAGGAGGACTGACCTTTGGAAAATTTATGATCTCACAATTTCGTGGATGGATCCACCCATATATCACTCGATAGACAAAAGTCTTTCTATCCAATACACAACGTGCGGCGAATAATGGAATAGGAATCCAGTATTTTGCTCAAGCTTGGAGAGAAAGTACGAGTGCAATCAGCATTGATGACGCGTGGGAAACTACATAAACCTAATGCAAGATGTTACCCATGCGGTTTTTAGTTTTCAAGAAATCAGATCGACTACCAATAGTAAACTTTAGAACTTATGTTATTTATATTTATGATTATTATAACTCAGTTATTTTTTCGCTGTAAATTATACATAAGCTGACAGACTGTAAAAGTACTAATTAGGTAGATTGCATTATAGCTGAATTACATCGTCTTTCATTTCCACGCAGGTAATGGCAAAGAATACATTATATTAGCCCACGGGATCTTTCCGGAAGAATGCCAATCCAATGTATGAGATTCTGTGTGCTCCATCCAAAAGTATTTGATGGTCGGAATGGCCATATCCGCCCACACAGTCCGACTATGCGTGATCCACTCCTGCTCCATTTGATTCCCCATTTTGATTGCCAGTTTTTCCCCAATTCTTAGTTGCTTCTCAGCCTCCACATTCCTCGATCGGATACGATAGTAATAAGCCAGCAAATGAATAAATCTAGGCTTCAGCACTGGAACAATATTCGTAGACTTTGTCAAACTTCCCATGAGCTCCTTCGCGGAATTTCTGGCCTTGGCAAAATGTTGATATCGCTTGCTGTCCAGGAAGTGATTGACAATGATCAACTGACACTCCAAAAGTTTCAGTTCCGAGTTGACAACGGTGTAGCTAGGATGCTTGGGCCGGTGATTCTGTGCATCAGTCAGCCATTTCTGAGCCTTCTCCCAGCGAGAGTATCGGGCGTACCATAAGGCTAGACTGGCTTCCATGCTGTATTGCAATTCAAAGTCCCGGAACAAATTCGTATCTGCAGTCCAGTCACTATTCAGAATGAAGTTTTCACAAACCCCAAACTGTTCTAAGGGATAAGCAGTGTTGAGAAGTAGGTCCAGGCACATTGCATAGTAGCTTGAGACGCCCAACCCTGAAAAAAAAATAATATTTGGTTTACCAACATAAATTATGCAGTTTTCTTTTATTTGTACTGAATTTCCAACTTACAATCATCCGCCTCCTCCGACAAAAACCAAAGTTTCTGAAGGGCTTCCGCCACCTCAGTAATGCTCAAAGTGTGAAGCAATGACTGGCACAACAAGGGCAGTATGCGGACAGTCAAAGCGTTATCGTTAATGGACGTAGTAATTCTTAAAGCGAGGTAAGCAGCTTTGGACGAAGAGTCGATCTCCCCACGATTCAGTCTTGTCCCAGCCAACGTCAAAAACAAGTTCGCAGTCGTGATGAGTCTCATCGGGTCCGTTTGTTCAGGGCTTCCGATGGTGCTGCGAATAAGGGATAAGCACTTCCTTTCGTACCTTTTTGCTTCCGAGTGGTTACTCAGCTCTCCGTAGATATCTATCATATTCGCATACGCTGGAATGACATCAGTCATTACGTCTCCATACTTTTCCGCCAAAATGACTTGCCAAATTGTAACGAGCAAAGCCATATCCACCTTCTTCTCAGTCTTGAACAAATTGTGGAGGTAGGTCAAAATCCGAATTTTCTTTTGCCATGTTTCATCTTGGGCGTCTTCAGATTTCCTATCCTTGCCCACTTTACAGCAGCAACCAAAGTTCCGAACCTGACAGAGTTCAAACTTCGCCCTTAGAAGGGCCGTATTTCGCTTTACCCCATTTTCGTCATAACTTATTCGGAGACCGAGACGGCTCAAAGCCTTCAGAAAATATTCTCTCGCCTTGCCATTCAACCCTATTTCGAAGTAGGCTAAACCACTGAGGAATTCTATTTGGGCCTCGGCTTCCTTTTCGTCAATTGTTTCGTCTTCCAAATCATCCTTGTCGGGGGCGGGGATATCCCCCTTTTTAACTTGATGGAGGAGACCTACAGCGTCCTCAATGTGGACCAGGGCTTGGGTCCCATTTCCAACTGTGACATCGTACTCCGCGGCAGTGAGCAGATTGTGAAGACACTTCCCATACTTTTTGGCTTCCCTGTAGTGCCAGACCATTTCTACGCAGATTTTTGCTTGGAGTACTGCGCACTGACACATTCGTAGGTCGACCATAACGACTTTCTCGTTCTTATCTTTGTTTGGCTCTGGCTCTAATTCAGTTGCGTTTGTACTCAGGGCTCGGTTTGGTTTGTAGTTTAGGCCGCCATAATTGTCCTGGTCCATGGAGTCTGTATCATCAGGATGGAGTTGGTTCTCCATTTCCTCAAACTTCCTCACCTCGTCCTCATCCTCCACAAAGTTCTTATCGGCATCGCTAGACACGCAACAGCAGCATCGTTTACAAGATCGAGGGTTGTTGTCGTGGTCGAACTCTATCAAGCCTTTCAAAATATCAAGCTCGATTTGCCCGACCTGGGTCCCACTTCTTTCGAAAGTTTTCTTCAATCCTTCAAGTTGAGTTACTAAGGTCCTCCTTCGTCGATCCCCTTCTTGGTATGAGGAGTCCGAAAGACGACGAACGCCTTCCCTGTCCATTATATTGGAATGTCGTTTATTATGACTATTCCCCACCATTCGTAGGGCATCCTCGGTATCCAAAGCATATTCGTTTGACTTCGGTTTAACAAATCCAAACACGTAGGATCTATCCTCACCCCCACAGCTTTCACAACGGGCCACACTCGACCTCAAATAATTTGCTGCTTTGAGATGGAACTCGAATCGTTGATCCTCCGTCATAATGTCATAAACTACTTCCACCATGTTCTCCTTCATGAACTCCATAAATCTGCAGGAATAGTATTTCGGCCTTCGTGAAACGCCCCCCTTTCCACCCTCTTCATAGTAACCTGTATACTCGTCCTCCTTGCAGAAGCACTCCGGCTTTGCATTTATCGCGGAAGCTTTCTCTTTTTGCTTGGCATTCCCAGATGCACACCGGAAGTATTTTGTTTCTATTAGTCGGTTGAAGCAGGTGTCATATTTTCGGGAGTAGGTGTCAAATGAAGGTAGCAGCCGATTTAACATTCTTCGGCTGAAACGTATTCCTAGGACTGTTGCAGCTTTCAAAATGATCTGCTCGTTTGGCGTAAGCTCGTCAAAGGCATCCAGCACAATTTCCTTCAAAGTTCCGGATACCGCGACCGTGGAAAGATTTACGTCTGATTTAATAACCAAAATACGTCTCTCCGGATCCACTTGATCCTCTTCCTTGCTGGCAATAGGTTGGGCCATGTCACTAGGTTGATACCTCACACTGTCGTCGTTGTCATCAAGAGCCCATCGTCGAAATAACTTCTTGACGCGCCTCCCATATTTTACCAGGTGCTTTTTGTCCGCCTGGACCATAGTTTGTTTGTAGCGGAAGTTGTCACCCTCCAATCGGATGACTCCAGTGCGAATAAGTTCATTGAGAACCTGTACAATCCAGGCTGGGACGCCACCGCTTTTAGTGATAATGAGCCTTTCCAAATCCGCAGGGATCGCTTTGACCTGCATGATCTGACATGCCAGGGGAAGAAGAAGGTGGGACTCCACCCCGGCCATTCGAATGATCTTTATGTTTTTATTATGATAAATCTGCTTTGCAACTGTATCCGGCAGTTTGGGCGATCCTGCGTTGCTTCGTCGAAGGGAGCAGAGGCTGAACACGTTTGGAAACTTTGAAATATACACGATGTGCTCCCAGGAACGGTAGTCCATCAAATGGGCATCGTCCACAACAAAAAGGATCAAATCAGTTGGATACGTAGTTCGGAGTAGGTTGTATACCACATGCTGAGCTAGTAAATGGCCGGCGTTGGCATCCAAGCCAGTGTACTTCGGATTGAGGGGGAACTTCGTATGAAGGATTTCATTTATTAGACAAAGGTCCCCAGCCAAATCTACATCTGTAACGTTTTTCCGCAAGTACTCCTCCCGCTCTTGGACCGTCTTCAAGTCCAGCATACCCAGGGCATCTACAAGCAAACAGGAGATAGCGAATAGGGCTTGGGTGGAGCTGGCCAAATTCATTCCCACGGTGAAAACTCGGACGTCCATAGGCTCGGCTTCTTGAATACATGCACTTAACATTCGGCTCTTCCCTATTCCATTGTCCCCCTCGAAGATTATCATCCAGATGGCTTTCTGACCAGCGGAGACCTCCTTATTCGCCATCCTGCTTAGTAATTGCGCGGTTCCACCCATTTTCTCTGCTGCGTTGATATGGTCCAGCTCCCTCTTGATCCTAGATAGCGCAGTTCGGAAGTAGTTGAGTTCCGTCTCCCGACCTAGAAGTGGATACTGAAAGAATGGGATTGAAGTATCCTCCGTATCGTCCGCCATCACGAATTCGTAAATTTTTCCAACGTCTTTGATCCCCTTTAGCTCTTTTGCCTCCATCAGTATGAAATTCTCGAGCGGGAGTTTTGAGAAGTAGGTTGTATCCTGGTCGCAGGTCAGCCTTCCCGGATAGTAAACCATGAGACGAGCGGCTTTGTTAACCTTCCTCCCTAACACCGTATATTCTTGACGTCTGGGATGGCCAACGACGCCACAATAGCATGAGCCGGTGGTCACCCCAATGGAGACGTCGGAAACATACTTTATGGCCTTTAGTGCGCTCCTCGTCCTGTATGAAAATTGCAACGCATGTGCGCTCTGGTTTTCGTTGATGTAGCCCGGAAATCCAAAGACCACCAAGTAGGTCAACCCCTTATCAAACATGATAACCTTTGATAGTGCTCCCTGCAACACGGTCACATTCTGGTAGATTTTAATAAACGCACGTTGAACAATGACCGCCATATTCTCCCGGAAGTTCTTCTCGTCATGGTCCACCTTCTCATCGTACTTCACATGAATGAAGCAAATGCACACCACTCTGGACTCATTGAGGTACTCTACTGGGATGTCATCATCTAGTTTACGGAGAACCGGTGGGATCACAAAAGGTCTCATTATAGCTTCCGGCTTTCTATCAACCGCGATCGCAATTTTGGGTCGAATACTTTCTGCATCCAGCCCACCCGTGCTTGACGTTTTCTTTCGACCGGCAATCGGACGTCCCCGTTTGAATTCATTAAGGATGACGTTGATGTCATGGATGTGGACGCATGGCTCTTTCTTGATGACATATCGATAGTGGAGCGGGGTGCAGTGAATCCATGCGCCAGGATCCAGAACGACATCCCCAGATTCACAATGCTTTTCTGCATTGGATGCTCCTTTGACTCCGGGACCGTAGGCTACCCAGTGCTGATATGCTTCTGTGCCGATTCCACTGAAGTAAACCATGCCCGCCCCAATCCCTATTTTAACGCGGATTGTGATGTCAACTTCCTTGCATAAGTAGGATCCGTATTTTTCTTGAATGTAAAGGGCGCAATCAATAACCCTCTGGACACTGTATACATTATATACCAATGTTATCTTAGCTCTTTGTGGAATGAAATAACAAGGGAGGAATTAATTGTTTCGTATTTTCTTCGTACTCTTGTGGAAATGCCTCCCCTCCACTTTTCCAGTATGCAATGAAAGCATCCCCAGCATATTTGACAATGTCGCCGTCCGCTCGAAGTATGCATTCTGCTAACGGACCGATATATCCTCCGAGCGTTTTTGTCAACTGGTCTGTTCCGCCCTTTCCTCGTAAACTGTAAGCCTAAATCGGTATTTCAGGTTTACGTTTATTAAATATTCACAATAGTTATAAATTGATACATAGCATGAGCAATCTCTTTTGGGTCTCACTTCCGTCAACGCAGTGAACCCACTGATGTCCGCCATTAGGACAACAGCCTCGTGGGAAAAATTATACGGAATTTTCCTATTGATCTCATCCAAAATTATGAAGTCTGGTATGAAGGAACAGAGCTGTGTAACTTTTTTAGTGCTGAACTGATTCCGCTTGAGGAGCTCTATTTTATTAACGACATAACTTTGGATCTCTTGATTTCTTGCAGGCGTTCCTGGAGCCTCGCCTGAACCGACTCCTGTGAAAGCGCTGGCTCGCTTCTTTATGGCTGCTGCTGCGCCTTCCGCCCATATCTGCTTGCTTTTTCTTGATTCCGCCGCTTTAGCCGGTGGGGGTGTAGCCATCCTTTATGATTTTTATTTCCGGTTTATCGAATCTCAGCTTCCAGCTGTTCAAAGGCCTTCGGCAGACAGTTCCGTTTTAGCCCTCAACAGTGATGTAGTAAAATCATTGAATGAGTGGATTGAGCGGGACTACTTCTGTAACTAGTTCCTCTAATGGGCTTATCAGAAGAAATTTTACGCAGGAAGCATACTGGTCAGTACTATTATAATATGCTTGCACAAGCCATTTAAAATTTGAAAGCAGTCTTTAGAATGTAAATAATACGTTACCCATGATTATTATTATTTATTCATGGTGACGAATATAATACGGTAGTCAAGTACGTGTCATCAGATAAACCCATAGAGTAAGATAGTTAATATAGTTCATCTATGGGTAAGCAATACATCCGACGGTTGTCGTAAATAAATTCATACACTTCGATCTCAGTCAAAATCCCACATCATGTTTAAAACTTGGCTGAATTAAGAAGTAAACTTTTGCACAGAAATGTCTCAAAATCACTCAAAATCAAAACCTTTCTTCAAAAAGCTCTCGCTGGAAGACTATTCAGCTAACAAATGACTACATCCCGAGAATGACTCCCATTTGCATTCTACCTTCTTAGTTGTACACAGTCAGCTCAAAATATTAATCTAACTCCAGTGTTGCACAGCAGGAGCCTCAAATGACATTACAGAAAGAAAGAAGGAAACCCGGCCAACCCAAGGGAGAGAAGAAACAATCGGAAAGTTATATTGATTTTGTAATTTGTCATTTTCACACAAGATCCTGTCACAAAAACGCCCTCCACCATCGCGTACATAGTCAGACAAAGTTTGAGCTCAATAAAATGAGGAAGAGAAAAAGTTGGATCAGGAGGCGAGGAGGCAATAACATTCTTCAGATATGCATTGTGCTAAAAATATGAATACATTTTCTTAGAAAAGCAAGAAATAAGATGTATGTAATAATAAGGGAAAATAAAGCCAAGTATTAACACATTATACATGGTAGCAATCCCCCTGAACAGAAAATAAGACGCATGCAAAAAGATTTCTCTTTTTCTGTCCCCCCTTTCTACTTCCGCCTTTTGTCTTGCATAAGATATATATATATATATATATATGCCAAGCTATAAGTGTAATCATGACATGGCTGTGTAGTGATGGCAGTCCTCGTTTCGACTTTCACATTTAATCCTTCTTTTGATAAGGGAGCTTTCTCGAAGACGATAGGAATTAAGAGAAAAGAACTTTTGAGACTGGGAAGCATGTGCCATCATTTCTTCAACGGTAGTTTTTAGAGATTGATCCTTTACACTTTCTACGAGCATTAGTCACTCACTTTCACAGATGATGATCATCACCATCATAGTCGTGACAATGATTAAAAAAATGTGAGAAAGCCACTTGGGAAAGCAGTCAAGCGAGGATACATCAACAACAATATAAAAATGTAATAACAAAATGCATCGGGCTGTTCATTTTTCATAATGTTTCTATTGATTATTGCTCGATTGATGTGTTTCCTTCCAAAAGCAAAAAATGTTGTGAGGAAGCATAATCATTTTTTACAACTACATAGGCCTCATCAGTGTCACTCACGATCAGTGCCATAACAGTGATTTTTGTTTCTTGGGCGGTATGCACTCCATGACTATCAACTCATTCGTCAATGATCAGTGCACCGGTGTTGAGCTGTTGATTCGCTTGGTGAGCTAATTTTCCTTTTTATTTTATGAAACACCGACATGAGAGCTGTAACCAATTTCCTTGGATTCAATCATACGTACGTAGGTAATAACATATTATGGAAGACTAGCAGGACTGCTTCTATCTCTGTCCCATCTACATCTTTTGTTACATGCACATTTGTTTCCCTATTTTCCCTTCCAGCCATAAAGCAAAGATAAGCTTTGGCAAAACGTATAAGGACCGGTGAATCTTGGGGACGTGCCTTGCCTTCGGAAGCTGCTGAATTCCCATGCGAAGGAAAGGCGGTCTGAATCTGATGGAATATCTATAGTTGGTTAACATTCCGCTGTTCTCAGTTTTTTTAGAAAGAAATGTATGCTTTCTGCTTGAAAGTGAAAGCATGGAGGAGCTTGTGGTATATGCAATTTGATGTGTAGAATGTGTAGTTTGGGTTTGCTTCCCTTCCCGATCCCGAGGTGTATTGTATTGGTAAACTGAGCCATCTGAAATGTGGGACATTGAAAAGCTTTGGCATAGTAAATTGGTTAAACCGTCTGAAGGAAATCCTTGAGTGAAAAGATTGATGGGGAATTCTCAACTTTCCTGGATAACTCCATAATTTATAAATACAGATAGATAGAAGATCTGCCTTTTTCTTTTTTATCTTGTATTGATTCAGTATTCATTCCATTACATAGTCTGGTACAGTGGCTGTGCTATTTCTGAAACCTTTTTTACTGAAGTTTATCAATTTTACCATCAAACATTTATCATAAGTTTATGCATGAGTACTGCAATTGCACCCAGTGCCATAAGCCGCTTGTCCGATTAGAACCGAACAACTATTCAAAAAAAAACGCAAGAATGTCAAGTAAGATCTAGTATAGAGTATAGAGTAGTCTTTTCTACTATATTTCTAAAAATAAAATACGAAGAACCTCAAAGAATATATTCCAATTATAATTTATAGATTTGGTCCACATTATCGTAGTGTATCTACAAAAATTTATAGAGAAACCAACAGGGTCTTCTCGTCTAGACGCCAAAACAACCAACTTTCTTGGTGACACACACTGCTTCAATCGTTTAACAAACGCAGCTGTTACGTTATACTCTCATTTGCGCTTCCATCCCCTAAAACTGCAAAACGTAAAATGATTAGCATAATTTAGATATGGTACTACTGGAATTTGCAAATTTCGTAACCTCATCCTTCGTCTATTATTCCGTTCCAAGTTTTTCCTTGTTTAAAGCTTAATATTATTTAGGAAGGAGCTTTGCTTTATCCATCATTTTAAAAGTTAAATTAGTTTATAACAATTTTATATATCTGGATAGTAAAAGCAAATTCAGTTTTAATACAGTCTTGAACTTATTGTTAGCTAATATCATAAAATTCATAACATAAGGAGTAAAAGCAGGTCACTGGGTGTTGCCTGTTGACACATATTTTGTTTGATGCTTTCATATCTAATCATATTTCATCATCTGCAAATAAACTTTAGCTAGTGAAAGCACCGAGTTGTTGACTAGAAAGAAGCTATCATCCAGCTAGTTCCTTAGAGTAAAATTGAAAACTCAATTCTTATTTTTAGCTTTATAACATGACGGCTTATCATCTTCAATCATATAAGTAGCCATATACTCCCTTGCTTACAGTTTCTATTCAAGCACGATGTAATAATATTCAAAATATTGTATTAAGCAATCAAAAAAAATCTACATGATGAACCTCCCCCTACGTCCCTTCAGGATATCTTCAATATTTTTTTTAGCTCAACCAACT
>JAQGAI010002107.1:0-13000 GCA_034696905.1 Lepidocyrtus violaceus
AATAGTAGAAAAAAGGGAATAATATCATATCCGTAGTACTCACTCACGTTCTTAATGTGGATGTGGCGACCGTAATGGCATCAAAAGATATTTTTCCACTTCACCAACTCCAAACTTCGCATAACTGGGTTAAGTTGAGAATACGCTTATTCAAATCGCTTTTAGAACAATTCATATATCTATGTAATATCTTGAAGAAACGGCGAAGAAAACGCATTCATGCTGGGCTATGGGTATATTTGATTACAATATTTCCATTTACGCTTTCTCCACTCCATTCCAGTCAGTCCTCTCATTTGGTATTGATGATACCGGAAATAAATGGACATGGGATTTTTCACTGAAGATGATATGGAATTGCAAAGTATCTATTTTGGAAAGCTGCGTGGTTTGGTTTCTCATGTCAATAAAAATTGGAGCTTTCGTACGGAAAATCAAAAATGCAGTTTTTCTTCTATTTTCTATCCGTATTTGTGTGCATTATGTATTTATGCATTACTTTTCATGTTCAACTTTTTTCTCTGTCTTTCACTCGTCATTTCCATTCGTACTCACCGCAACACCTTCTCCGCCTATTTGGAGCTCTTCTAAACCATGTGCTTCTGCTTAGGCATGTCAGGGATGTTTTCTATGTGGAAGTGGAACTAGGAGCCTTCACATCCGTTGAAGATTGAGAATGTAGCAGGTTACATTATAGCGTAGATTCTCTCTCATTCTGGTTTTCTTCTCTTTTCTCCTTCCTTTCATCTTCAGTTTCCTCCGATGGAGCTAGATCTGACGTTCAACTTTCATCACCAGAGACTCGGATGTAGTTTGTAGTCATATAATATGGTTACTTACTTACATATACAATAAATAAATACTAGCAAGAGAGATATACCTTGAAGGGATCCGAAAATGCATAAATGGAAATGTTGACGTCTAGCCCAGAAATTGACTAAGACTTCCATTTTCTCTTCCCATCTCAAAAAGTGCAATAAATATGAAAAGCGAAGGAATCAGACTGAGAAGGCTGGAATTCTCCCTGACTTTTCTGGGAGAGGAAAAGGAGTGAAATGCGGCGAAGTCGATATTGGTCGATATTTATCTACTATCATAAGAAGGGAGCGAAAAGGAGGCGTACAATCTTAAATGGGAATGATATGGTTTTCTGTATTGGGAATGGGAGTGAACTGCCTACTTTGTAACTTCCAACGAGAGTAACTTCGGCTCAAGGAGGAATCCATGCCTTTCTGACATTTTCCAAAGAGGAGTTCTTGTGTGCTCGTTAACATCACTTTCTCTTCTCATTTGGAGAGCTGCTCCATCGACATTCAGAATGGTGGGAAGATTTTTAAAAAGTAAGAATTAAGCTTTTTCCCTTTCCCATTTTTTGGGGGGGAAAACAAAGAAACGGCAGGCGAGAGGGAGAGAGAGAGAGAAAAGGTTGGGAAAATAGATTGATGCATATTTTTCTTACTGTAAATAGACTACTTTAACATTGATAGTGAGTGAAAGGAGAAAACGAAAAAGATAAAATTCTATTTTCAGCTATTGCCGATTGAGTCTTATAATACAGTCATGGCATGGTTCTCTGGTAATAGGCCGTAAGGTTCCACTTATATTGCCTCAGCGAGCGTCAATATTGCCAAGGTTGTTTGGCGCATTTTTATCAGTAAAAAAAAGAAGAAGTTCATTGGGAGGGAACCGGGAAGGAGGGGGAAACGGTGCAGTTTACTCAGCTGTATTGGGTCGGTCGTGTGTGTCTATCTTAAGATGGTTATTATTGCCAAAATAGAAAACAAATACATACACAAGCAAAGCATTTATATGCTCGGGAAGTATGTACATTATAGATAGTAACTAC
This sequence comes from Lepidocyrtus violaceus, assembly GCA_034696905.1. Lineage (NCBI taxonomy): Eukaryota > Metazoa > Arthropoda > Collembola > Entomobryomorpha > Entomobryidae > Lepidocyrtus > Lepidocyrtus violaceus. The sequence goes on from JAQGAI010002107.1 coordinate 1,847, forward strand.
GAAGTAAAACTCATCTTGAGGGAAAGAAAATAAGAAGATTAATGCCAGCCTAGCAGAAACTTTCTCTCTTTTTTAGTATTTAAAGTGTCTCAAGAAGTGTAAATGAATTTTTGGGAGTGAGTGAGTAGACCAGCCAGAACTACTGGAAGTTTCCAGGCGTAAGTATTTTTAGTTTACGAAATTCCAATATCAATATCCTTTTATGTGTTATCCGAGCCTTGATGATACGTAGTTGGGGAGTGCGAATGAATGGGGCATGGACTTGCATTATAATTTCCAATTTCATTTTCTCTTTCCTATCTTGGTTCTCTTGTGCTTTGTCTGATTTTGTTTTTGGGAAAGAGGGAAGATGATTGGAAGTGGAATGTTTATTGTCGAATTTAATTTACTCGTTCCTCCTTTCCTCTCTTGCCGTAACATGGGTATATTGAGTAATGTAATGTCCTACTTTTGTGTATGTATATTACACATACCCACGATCGACGAACAACAAAAGTTTACTTAGGAATTGGGGATATGATATGATACATAGACTTATTGTGTTGTTGTTGTATTGTAATGCATTTTCTGACCTACCAATAAGTTTCAATATAAAGATGAAGCTCTAGATTGTCCTCAGTCATATGGATTGGATTTTTGATGAAAAAAACGGGAATGATTAGACACAGTCATAATTTTTTCTACGGGGAGGGCCAATGTCTATAGGCTACATTCCAACCAGTACTTCCACTTGCTCCACTTTACATTAGCGGGGTTATTTTTCAGGAACTTTCATGCAGAAGACAGGTGTCCAAAAACGCGAGCAAAAAAACTTTTTCTCTCATCTCCCGTCTCCTTTCTCATTTCCCTTCATTCAGACTTGAACATGCCCATACATTAGGCAATATCTAAGGTTATATTTTACTGACTTCGATGAATGAGGCGGACTTGGTATGAGGCTCTTAAATAGAATTTTCATACGTTTATTCAAACTGAACTGTAAGAAGTATTTGCGTAGAGTGGAGGAACGCATTCAAAACTTCAAGTCAGGCTCGAGTCGAGCAGAGTCCCGTCTCGTCTTTCATTTTTTCCGAGCAGTGTTTAGACTCTGTGTGTAGGGTGGATACTCTGTAGTGACTTTGAGTTGACAGTGATGGATTCCTCTGTTAATCCGAGAAAAAACTTATTTAACTTCCTGAATTAGTCATCCTTTCACGTAGGAATCGGCTCGGTCGTGCTGAAGGAAATATGGTGACTATGGTTGTGGGAGAATTGAGCGTACTTTGTTTGGCTTGCTTCGGGAATACAATTTTAAATGCATTTTTTGTTCCAAGGATATTTATCTACGTTGGGTTTGCAACGGCACGAAGCTCAACTGACTGATGTTGATGATGATAGCGGAACGATGCAGTAGTGGTTCAAGTCAGGAGAAGAAGAAAAAAACAACAACTCGGGCTAAATATTTCCAAGACATCCGCTTGCCTGCCTTGGATCGGATCGGATCCTGGGAGCAACCCGTTCGCAACGGCACACGACGACGACATATTATCCAACTATACCCATGCTGCATTTCATATTATATAACTTATGCAGCAGCTTTCTGTTCTGTGTGATGATGGTATCTGATTCAGTTCACCGTGACTGAAGTCATTTTGGGTTTGTTGCGGCTTCACCATTTTACTCTTGTGGTTAGCTTCGCCGAGGAAAAAAAATCTGATAGGGGAACTTATCGTTTTAAACGTTTACTGCAGTAGCAATACTTTTTCACTTGGCTTAGATCTCTTAAATGATGTGTTTGAATTGGGATTGAAAGAAACGTAAAATAGGACGATATAGTACAATCTTACCGAAACCGAACGAAGCATATAAAAAATTCCCTTGTGAAAAAACGGGGGAACGAAGACGAAACTGATGTGATAATGGAGAGAAAATGAAGACAAAGACGTGTTTATTTTCATATGACTTGTTATTTTCCCCTGCTTTGATGTGTGTTTATCTACAGATTAGAAAGAGATTATTGGATGTGAGTGATGCATCGAGTTCCCATCGCTCGAGTTTATAAAGACTTCTTGAATTGCTCGGGTCTCGGGTGTTATAGCATTTTAAAAAGGGAATACGCTTACCTTGTCAATAAATATCCCTTCATTTTTAAAAAATGATTTGAAATATGAGAGGAAACAAAAATCTTCATTGTGATTTAATAATGCTCCGTTTCGATTGAACGGTAAAGGGTGAAAAATTCATGGAGCCAAATTAGTGTCAACTTCAATTTGAAATGACATTAAGTGCTTTTTCATAATTCAAAATGAATTTTACACCGGTTTTACAGACGAAGCTACAAACAAAAAATGATAAAAAGCAAATGTGAATCAGGAGGAAGTAAAATTTACAGAGTAGTAAAGAGTTCCATTTACTGCATGTAACGTATGTACCATTAAGCATGGTCTGATTGGAATGGTTGGTGCATTGTGTTATTGTGTATGTATGTGGCAACCCACCCAATTTCTAGAAAAATCTATCATAGTGTATATAGTTGATGTGTAGAGTGAAAACACGCACAATCCATATTACTCTCTCTGTATTCCGCTTTATCTTTCTCACAGGAAGTTAACGCATTCCAAAATGTTTTCGTTTCACTTTATTCCATATATTATTTCGTAATCTGTAACTGAGGATGAGAAAGTGCACCCATGGGAGTCTTACCCAATTCCCTTAATAGCTTTTTGGGTACGTAGTATAGCCTACAACAACAAAACAACACGTGCTTTCCAACAGGAAAACCCGGCTTAGCACATATCATACTTCCCTAACCTACCTACCTACCTAGGAACAAAAGAGAGGCTTAACAGCATTTTTATTAATAAAATATTTACCAAGCCAGAGTTTTGGTGGATGATCGTCCAACATTTTTAGGAAAATAAAATCCATTTCACAGAACTGTAGGTATTTTTAAGGTGCTAAATATTCCATAAACTTTGTTATTTACTTTATGAAAAACAATCAAAACCCCTTTTGTTTTCCTCTGAATTCATTTATGGAAGCTGCTTGGATTGTTTGGTAACCATCTGCTATCTATTGGATGGAATATGGAATGAATGCTCTGCTCAATCCAAAACATAACCATCCAATTTCTGTTTTGTTGCTGTTTTTCCAAATCAAGCCGACATTTTGTCTTGTGAATGTTTTGCAATCCCATAAATATGCCACTGGTTTCTCATAAGAAGAAGTGAAGCAAAGCTTGGTTCTCTTTCATCATCACATAATAGCCCAGCACAAGTACAACTCCTCTCGTTTTCCTTCCCTGTTTTCTATGATGATTGAATCCAATATTGGAAGATATTAATATTCAATAAAAGTATGAACTGGATAAATTCTCTTTTGTTTTTATCCCTTAAGTAAGTAAACTAACAAGCTATGCAATGCATAAGTATTTTTTAGGGTAATGTGGGTTTTTTTATTGTTGTTGTGCGTGCTGTCCGGGAATGAAAGGGTAATATCCAATTCCTGTCATGGATTTATGCAATTCCCTAAACAATGATTCATTCATTTCATTTTCTACTTGCACTACCAACAAGATAAAAGCATCAAGTTTTAGACTTCCCCAACATAATGTAAACAGAATACAGAGGAGCATAACCATAAACAAAGGAAACTACATGAAAATCTTGAAGGATTCACTTAGCCAATCATATCTGAACCGATACAATTTTTGTTTTGATGAGGGAAGTGCATGCACCCATACATCATATTGTAAGTATGCTTATGTAGTAAGACCGTTTTCGCTGAAAATATTTCCTTATATCCCTCCTTGGTTTTTATATGAAAATTATTGAATTGGAACCGGAAGCTCTTCACTAAAAACAACACTAAAGTAGACACATTTCTTTACAAGGAAACTTTCCCGGGAAAGAAAAAAAATACATCCATTCCTGTATTTGAGTTTTTTTTACCCCGAAAAGCAAGCTATTTTTTTTTGTAAATTCCACCAGGCGTACATATTCCAATTCTTCTACTTTGTCTATTATGCCAACAACACAATAAGCTCTTCTTCACGAGTTGGTTCCTCCGTAGTATCTTACTTCCTATTCTTGTCAATCTCTTTCTTTGTATTTGCCATCTCATATGGCTGCTGCTGCTAATACTTTTTTTCCATCTTCTTCCTGCCCGTTGAACTTTTTAGAATTCTAATGATCCAAAAGGGGCCTTTTGTTAATATAGCTTCCAGTTCAGTGGCGTTTCTGGAGATCCAAATTTTTATGGGAACTGACTGAGGAGAAAATCGAAAGAAAAAAGAAGAAAACATCCTCATCATCAGAACAACTAGTTTTGCATTACGAAAAAAAATATGGTCTGTATAGGCATGAATGAAGAGGGAAATGATGAGAAACGAAGGAGCTTGATAATGAAGTGAAGATGATGGATCTAACTGTGCTTCGCATTTGAAAGGAGTTTTTTTTTGAAAATGTTCGGAAGAATTTACATGAGAAAAATAAGAACATTTCTGAAACTTTTTTCTCACTCTTTTTTCTTCTTTCTTTTTTAAAGTTACCTAGCGTTCATGTTGTCGATCAAATCTTTAAAATACAGACGGAAAGTTTCCATCTCAAGACTTCAAACTTTGTTTAACATGAGTTGACGAACGAGGAAAGAAGAAAAAAACGTTCAGAAAACATTTTGTGACAAAAGAAAGGAATGGGTTGAGGTTTTCTCTTGAAGTTTCTTGTTGGGAATTGGGTATACTAGACTTCATCTAGAAATATGGCTAATCACTAATCACCATCATCAGATTCAATACATTAGGACGAGGAATGCAATTGCATGGTAGCTGGTTCCGTTAGTGAGCCAGCACAAGACTTCCTCATTAAGTCTGGCTGGATTTCTCCCCATTGTTTTCTCCGGCTTCGTAAAAAGGAATCTGCTTCAGAACACTCTCCTTCGTTTCTTACACGGACTCGTACATAAATTGTGACTGATTATCCCAGTAAAACCAGTAAAAAATGTAGCCAAAGTTATAAGCATATTCCATTTTCTTTTTCTTAGCGTGAAATAAGCAACTCTCAACTCGTCAATAACGAAACTGATTATGTGTGAGATCCGTTCATTCCTTTTTTTTCTATCTGTGTGTGCACTACCTATTACCTATTATTAACATAATTTGGTTCGGTAACGTCGTTATAAACCAGACCAGAAGTTAATGCTGAACCGACGAAGAAGCTATTTCAAACGGGTCGTCTTTTCTTTTTTTAAACATATTATTATTGTTCCCTCTCAGGATTATATTTTCCTACCCAATACCTACTTACGACAAAGTTTTGCCACCACTGCCTGACATAAGGAAACAAAAAGATAAAGAGCTTCTGTCTGCCCATGTCTGTTTTGTCTGGCTTTTGGGATCTGGCTCTCCTCTCCTCCCCTGGATGCTCTGTAATATATGCAGAAAAATGCAATCTTATTTACTTACCCACCAAGAATATTTTCACATCTTTCAACAACAAGGCAAGTAAACAGGCCATGCCATGCCAAGCCAGGAGCAGGAGCAAAAGAAGAAGCTACTTACTTATTTCAATGGAATGCTAATAGAAAATGCTAAAAGATGAACCAATACCAAAAAAACCAATCTACTATGTTTACCATCCATACACAAAGGAAGATGAAGAAAAATCTTCTGTGATCTTTCGACTTCGTCCCTGTGAGAAATGGATGGGATGGAATGAGATGGGATATCGTAATGAAGGACGAAATAACACATTCCTCCGTACTGAACTGTGATTGTGACTAGTTGGTTTTCTTTCACAGATTATTAATATTCAATTTTACAGGAGGGAAATTATTTAGCAGGGAATAATCTACCTGAATCATGAGAGTATAAACAAAAAGTAGAATAAACGTATATTACATTGCACGAGACGAGAGAATAAATCTGTTACATACACAACATCTAACACCTACTTACATCATAAAGGATATGCATAATGCATAACTATATTTTTTAGAAGAGATTCATATGATGATTATTACGGTTTGGGAGCAGCACTCAAGCTCTTTTCAAAACGCCATAAGTCACCCAGAAGAAGAAGAGAAAAAAAGCCCACATTTGAAACAATGTAGAGTAGAATGACATAAGTATGAGCATTCGAGCCTAAACTACCCCATTGGGAGTTGGAGATGCGTAAATAAGTCGGTAACAGAAAAGAGCAGAGCATACATAATAATGGGAGGAGGAGGAGGAGAACAAGAGGAGCACACAACCAGAAAAAACCTGATTGACTGACTATGAGCCAATAACAATAATAAACGAGACAAGGAGAGTTTTCCTCAACTAATGTGTATGCATAATATGGTAATGGTAATAATAAGCCATTGTATTTCTGTAATGATATGGTTTGGTGGAAAGTGGGAGATGAAAAAAAAATAAAGCTTTAAAGTATGTGTGGGGTAATAAGAGCACTACCATCTATTTTATATGGGTTACGTAATGCTAATGTATGAGTCGAGAAAATAATCACTTTTTAGCAGCCCATTTCTTTACGTATATCCAGTCATACATAACATGAATATGATCCATGCATGCGCTGGGGTTTAACTGAAATAAGAACAAAAGATTAGCTTCTGCTTCTGTAGCTAGCTTTACCAATGCATATATATTCCTGCTTTGAAATATAATGGGAGTTTGTATTGGAGAGACAGTTGGAGAAAAATTTCTAATGCATATTCATCAACCCTATTATATTTTGGTGTGGATGGATGGAAGAGAAGAGAGAAAATAGATCTTGCCTACTCTTGGTTAAGTCTTTCTTGTCTGGTTTCTCTTTTGTGTCTGTCGTCTGTCATTTCGGGATGAAGAGTTTGTGAGAGTGAGAGATGATATGTCTGGGAAGTTTTGAAGAGGGAGTGTTTTTTTTGCTCTTTTCAAGACTGAAAAATCTCGTGACTTTTTTCAACTGATTTTTTTTGTCTTCTCCAAAGGCAAAGTCATCAGCAGAAGCATCGTGATCATCATCGTGATATGATGAAGATCGTCATCGCCGTCACATGAGTATGAGAGAGTGAAAAGATTCACTTTAGCTTCCTTCCCATCTCCAACCTTTTTCCTGTTCCAAGAGAATAACGCTTGAGTTGGGTGAAGTTGAGTGAGGACACTTTCTTTTTGGTTGGGACGAGTAGTATCTTTAGCATTGTTAGTCATAGTCATAGTGTCCGACATGATTAAAAGAAGCCATTTCATTTTTGTGTTGGAATTAGCTTAAACAGAAGATATGGCCTACTTTTTCCAATTTTGACAGAAGAGATGGCCATGTTTTTAAATCCTCCAGAGCGGAGAGTAATGAAAAGAGGATGCTGCTCTTAATCATCATATTATGTAATAGATTAGCAAAAGTCAAGCGGGAGTTGTCTCTTGGTTGATCCCGAGATGTCTCGGAATATGAGATTTAAAATCAAATCAATCTAGAAATCTAAATTCCCAGCTAAAAATCAATCAACCTTTTATTTGAAGTCACTCGTGACACTGTCCTTTGGGCCTCTGCCGACTTCAAATGCTGTCAGCAACTTTGACTTTTCTTTTTAAAAGTAGACATGCATATTGCTACGAATTTTTGTGATTTTGGTTAGCTTTCCCAAACAAATATCACTTTTGGTAATACCTATTCACTTGGCAGCATAATATGGAAAGCTGAGGGTTCATTGAGTTCATCCTTTGAGATTACAGCATTTTTTTTCCTGGCAAAGCCAAGACAAATGAATAGCTCATGCATGGCTTGTCTCTAGACCATTTCTTTCTTTTATACTTTCACTCATGTACAGAGTGTTAAATGTGCAGTTTTACTCATCTCGGATTAAAAAGAAATCTCATTTGTAGTAGTATTACGAGCAAGGATAAATGTCACGTTCTATATTCCTTCATCCGTTCACATCTCTTCTTCTTCTTCCCTGACTTGACTTTTTTTGACGGAATGATGATAACTCTAATACAATAATCCGAGAAAACTTATCCCTCCACATAAAATAAAAAGTGATGACGTGATATGAGCTGTGATAGTACGGCTTTTTATGAGTACGTACTACATATCTGTACGTATATCGTACATGGATGAGATTGTTTTCTTTACGGTGAAATGTGAATACGGCAACCTAAGCAAAAAAATCAGCCCTGAATTTTTTTCAGCCCTGCCATTCCATGATCGTCATCCTTTCCCAGTCCCATCCAAAGGGAAGATAATACGGACATATCAGATCTTTGAAAATTGACTTGAAACTTTAACTTCCGCCTTATTTCCCTCTATTCTCACGCATTTTTATTATATTACCCAGACATTGTTCACGTACAAGATTGTCATTTTGCGTAAAAGGCATCTCTAAAGTTGGGTAGTGCCATTGCCAGTCGGCTCTGCCATGCCGCTTTGCACCAAACTGAAAGGAAATTTCTTTTATTTTGGGGGGAAAGGGCCATATGAGAATTAAAAACGACAGGCGAGATACATGACTATGCAGACGGAAATGACAAAGCATGTACTCAAATCGGTAATAGCTTTAAAACTTCTTCCGTAACTTAAAGTCAAGAGGAACGGAATGAACACATATCTTTTGTAATCGGAGTCACAAAACTGAGGAAAAAGGGTGCATTATCTGAGACAAGTAATCTAGAAAGATAATAAAATATGAAAAGGTCAACAGAGGGAGAGAAGAAGAAGGAGCAAGATCGTACATTACTTTGTACTGCAGCCTTTTTCGGGTCTTTTTTTTTCGTTGACACATGCAGCTCAAGTCAAATGCAGGAAGTGGAGTGAGCTACGATGATACTGGGAAGATAGAAGAAACTTTCATATCAGCTCTCAACCAACTGCTTTAAAATTAGCCATATAATTTTTAGGGTCCACACTTCTACTTTATTCCCTCCTGTCGTCCAAAAAAAACTTTTTTAAGGTGAAAAAGAGAAATAACTTACCTCGTTTTGGGACTTGAGTGCTCAGCTTATCTTTTAAATTCTCGAGTCTCATGGAGAGTGAGAGAACTTTATTCAGTTCAGTCTGAGAATTCATTTGACGGATATCGTTCCTAATCTAAATCAGACTGGCTTTCTCTTCCTCTCTTTCACCTTTCAATTTTAAATGCGTTGCTTGAGTCAAATTACTTACATAAAAGTGATTGTATCGCCACTAACCCCTTTTCATTTCACTTTTTATCATTGCTCTCATTAAATACTGAATAATAAGTCAGTACGGTTGGGCTTTATCTGTTCTGCACCGGGATTATCATGATTGGATTCACTGAATTCATTATTTTATTCTTTAAAAGTTCTTCGTACTCCCGATTACTAGCCGGAAATATAAATGGAGGTAAAAATATAGGTTTTTCTTACGTATATTTAGTTTTGTGAAGACAAACGTTGCAAAGTGCAATTCGACGAAAGAATTTTCAATGTATTTAGGAATGACGTCCCTCCGTGTCCTAGTCCTGTATGCATTCAATTACAGTCGAGTCGACTACTAATTTTAGTTGTTAGCTCTCTGACAGCTGACGTCTTTTAATAATAAGTATCAGTTTGTCGTTTGTAGAACAACTCATTGCATTTTGCCTCTGAGAATACAATTGATAAGAAAATTAAGGAACACAAAAGTGATTACACAAAGTTAGTTCCACTTTTGTTTAAATAAGAATTTATGGGATATGGGTAATTTGCTTCTAATTAAATTTACCGGAATTCGGCAACCGTTCTGTTTATCAGATGGTGGCCGTAGTAGCTATAAGAAATGTACAATAAAAACCGTTACGTAAATAAGGTTGGATTTTTTTCTTCCGGGCCTCCATTCCATTTCCATAGATTTCCTCTGAAATGGAGTGTTAATTTGGCTTTCTCCTAAATGCCTACCTTTTTTCTTTGGTTTTTTCTTCTCTGCATAAAAATGCCATAATTTTTGTTGCTTGTCGGGATTGGCATGTGAATGTACTGATTTGCTTCTCTATTTTGTTTTCCTAGTCACTAATCCTATTTACCTTCTTCAAATACCGATTCCGCCACGTATGGAACAGGCGGCGGTTCTGAATGAAAAAATAAATGACATTGCAATTCGTTCGTAGTCAATCTTGTATACGAATCTGGTGCTGCCAAATAGGCGAGCGCACTTTTTTTGTAATTTACTGTGACTTTGCTCGTCAACGGAAGTGGAAACGATCATTCGTTATTCCACATCCTCACACATGCAGGTTTTTTGTTTTAAAGTGAAAAGGTTGCGGTCGCTTTAAATTCGTTTAAACAAAGTAAAATGTTTTCTTTTTATCAGAAAGTTTTTTTCTTTTTCGAATCTGTCCTATTGAACTGATTGCTGCGGTTGATGATGTCATTGCTTGAGCCAAAAATCCAAACCGGGGTTTCTCCTCTGTTTCATCAAGCGGGGAAGTAAGGCGGCAGTGGAGTCTAAGTCGACCTTCCAAAGTTTATTACTTGTCTTTCGTCAATGAGAAATAAAATGAGGCAGACCAACTTTCGGAAAAAAAATCAGCTCAACTTGATTTTCAGCTTGAAAAGTTTGCGCTCAGTCCTGTTTTGATGGTTTAATCAAAATGTCTAAATTGAACTGGGAATAATTTCAAGGGGAAAGGAAAAGCTCATTAAAGTTTTTTCTACCTTGTCGTAAAATGTCAATTTTCTTGGGTATGTGTTGGTAGATACGCAGCAGCAGCATTTCAAAGTGGGTTTCTCTCGAATAAAATCGAAACATGTCACCTTCGATTAGTATTGGCGGTTAGAGCTTAGGAAATCACTTCGGATCAATTTCATTCGAATTCAAGTACAATTTAACAGCATACCTTAACCCAGGTATGTAAACCACTGATCAAGATGATCAAGAAGATGGATTAAAATATTGCCCCTAACATGACAGTGATTATATGCTACATTATACGGAGAGTATAAAGTTCGAATATGCTTTCCTTATTAAATCGGCCGTTTGAAGACGGAAATAAAATGTAGACATGTTTGTGTGTGTAGGAAAAAAAGATGTGTTTCTCCGTTCCGTACTTAAAATGTTCATGCCTGTCATGTTTACATTATTTACTCGTTTATACAGTGTGAAACGCATATACCGAGAGAAAATTATGGGGAAAAGAGAGCCAAAAGGGAAAGGTGTTTTAATCCCTAAATCTCTCATGACAATTTTTGTTATATATTTTTAATGC
>JAQGAI010002108.1:0-12986 GCA_034696905.1 Lepidocyrtus violaceus
CAAAGTACAATGCAAGCATCTAGTCCAACATGATAGGGTTTTAAGGAAAGACCCATCATTATCCCAGCATCAGAGCTTTTAACTATATTTATTCGTTTTTTTTTGGTATTTTGCCTGAACATTTTTTTCTATCTCGTTTGCACATGCCGAATTCGTGCAAAATGTCAAAGATTCCTCATCTTCACATTACTTTTTACTTCTCTGATTGCCTACGTCCCATACAGAGACAAACCTAAACGTAATAATAAAAATCACCGTAACACGCATAATTTGCGATTGGTCATTGTAATTGGTATTGGTAATCCAGCATAAAAATGTGACACGGAGCATGTGTTCATAAAATGTCAAAGTGAAACAAGAATTGCTAGCGACAAAATGACAACGATGATGGTATGACGGCATACAGGATTAGATAAGTTGAAGTTGAAAGGAATACTCAAACAAAAAAAATATTTTAATTAATGCGAAAAATGTGGAGCAGATAAAGAGATCATCATAAAAATCCAGTTGGATGATGAAATGGAATGAAATAAAATAGTTTTTTTTTCGCCTTCTTCTCCCCTTCAACTTGTGCTTAAACAAATACAATGAAAAATGGATTGAGTTGAGATGTTTAAGGATTCTATTGAGATTTGAGATGAAATGTGGCGATTCTTCTATGCTTGTAATGCAGAGCAATTTGAGGGGAGAATGACAAGCCACTGACACCAGCCCAGCGTATAAGGACCTGCACCTCAGCCAACATAAATTAGAGTGTTTTTATGGACACTTTTTCTTCCACTTTTCAATGTGATATGATACGGTGTGGCTCGGCTGGCTTGGCTTTGGCTGTATCGTATCAATGGAATTTCATGAAGATCGTAAAGTGAAGTGTGCAAGTCTAAAAATGTTGAAAAAATTATGATTATTATAATGAATACACGTAACGCTCGCGTTTAGAGCCTATTTATACACCTTGTTAAAGATGACATGAAACGTATAGCAAGCGACTTCTTCTCTGTTTACTTTTATATTCGAATAATTATGGATAAGGGGAAAAGATGATTTGATGAGGATGATGATGTTAATGAAACAATGAAAAGATAATATTTTTGGGCAAGGCATATAGCTAGGTACATATGGCACTCATCGAATTAAAAACTGTTTTTCCTTTCTGATTCCGTCCCTCATCTCATCATCATCACCATCATCTTATTATGTATCATCAAATACCACACCATTTGACTCCCATTATAAAAATACGCATAAGAATTTCCATTTTTTTGTCCGCATCGTTTTTACATGAATTTAGCAAATAGTTTAATAAGCAACGTAATAAATAATGAATTTGGATAAACATGATGTTTTTCATTTCAATATGAGAGATTAGCGACTGCCTTATTTGTCCCTTTGATTGGGAAGGCATGCATGGCCCCGCTGTAATGATATGTGTTGCGGTGGCACGGCATCAGCAAAACATGACACATGACATGATTCTCTCTTTAAGTTATTTTTTGTGGGTGACTTACTGCCCAGATGAATAGAAGAGGACTCTAACAATAGACTGCGTACATACTGGAGAGAGAGAGAGACGGATTGTTCTTCTTTTTTACATAAAGTTTTATCGCTTTGGAGGATCTCCCCCTTTTCTCCACTGCCGATTTTCTTATATCGCGTCCTTCTCTCCACTTCATTCCAGTAAATAACAATATCATGTTAATTACTGGGCAGTCAAAGGGAAGCGATTATTTGATGTGATATGATATGGTATAATGCAATGCTCTTCTGTGATGAGGATGATGCGTCGTCTTCAGAAGAGATTTTTTTTGGAGGCATGCCGCTGCGTGCTGCTCCTCTTGCTCCTGGCTATAAAAATTCGCCAATATAGGATGGCAAAGACTAAAATTAAAATCATTCATGCAGTTTTTCCTCAGCGACAAAGGCACAAAGGCTAGGATAGATCGCGTCAATATCAAGAAGGAGGGGTTATCATGTTCAAGTAATAAACATAATCATTCCTCCAGGACATTTTTCGCAAATTTATGGAAGTCTCTCAACTCAAGTGAGGGGAGAATGTAAAGAAAATGAAGAGAAAAATAGCGACAGCATTTAACGTGGATAATTGCAGGAATGAATTCAAGTGCTTTCAAGATGATTGCGTAAATGTTTTTGCAATAAAAACGATGGACAAGATGATCACGGGTAAAAATTTGCCAATGCTGTTTCTGCATACATAAATATGAGCAAAGATGATGATTGCATTGTAATTTGTACTTGTTTATCAGAAATGTATAGTACCTATATGAATGGTCCAGTAAGGATTGAGGGCTTGGAATTTATCGGCTAGACATTGACAGTAAACTTGAAAGGTGAGATAGGGATCGGGGCAGGTTAATAAAAAATATAGAAAAATGATCATTAATCATTTTTAAAAAATAATTAGCCAACTGTCTTCTCCACATTCTGTCAATTGGAAGGAAGGAGGACTCAAACAACATGTACAACGTTTAAGTTAATTTATCATCATAAAAATGAAAATGATTGGGGAACCTTCCCATGAGGATATTTAAAATGAGGATTTCTATGTTGAAAATATTTTGACTCGATGCTATAATACAATTATTGAGACTGATTATATTTTCCATTAATGATGTCAACAATTTGCACTTTTAGAAGTTCATCGGTTTTTACAATAGCGTGTACTGGGTTGTAGATGTGGCAGGTAGTTTGATATTTAATGCCACTACATGACTGTGAAAACTGTAAAAAAAACCTTCAATATTAAGAAAAGTGCTATTCATACTACTACTGCTCTCTGGCTACTGCGAGTTATCTTATCTATCGCTTGATCATCTGATAAAGCAGCTAAATATATCCTGAGGTTCATGATTTTATCTGATACAGACCCTCCACGTCGTATCTGATAATCTACTCATTCGATTCGTATATCATCTTCTTGCATAGCTTCTTTCAAGTATTTTTTCACTGTGATGAAATGTCCTTTGCCTTCACCTTGTCCTTTAAACTGCAAATTTTCTACAAAAAAAGGATGATATGATGACTTTAATGGAGCCTGAATTAGAACTTAATTAGCTTTGATATAACTTTTATCTGCTCAGCTTATGCTACTGTTGATTGAATCGCTCAGTGTCTATGATTACATTATTGAAGCACATTATTTCCTTGATCATGAAGAGAGGGACTTTGATTGATTCCCTTGTTTTGCCCAGTCATTGTTTGTACTGTTAAAAGGGTGTAATTAACGAGCTAATAGATAAATACTTAGATGATTATGTTATGTCTGTAATGCAAATAGCAACATGAAACTGATACTTATTGTTCAAGAGAGAAAGAACTAAGGTGCTAATTACCACCCTTTTCAATAACTTTGCGCTTGTGGATGTATCAAGAGATGGAATAATGAACTTTAATTGAGTTTTCATTGTTGTTTTCCTATTCCAGTTCCATGTTGGCTTTCAATCGTACTTAAAGATAAAAACAATAGCAATGCAAACTGCTCAAAACAATCTGATTGACTTCTGATGTCAGGGTATTTTACAACCAAAACACAACTTATTTGATTAAAATCCTTTTTGACTTCTTTAAAATGGGGGTTCATCTTCAGCTAATGTCACATGCCAAATGAGAACAAGGGAAACAGTAGTTTTAGCATAATTAATTCATTGTATCTAATCATATATGTCAATTGCACCCAATAATGCATTTTAAGATGACGGAAGGGCAATGCGAGATTTTTATTATTATCGAAGAAACAAGCAAAAGATAGCAAATCGAAGTAAAATTAATCACATTCTGTCCAATAAAGATAAAATGATCGTGTTTTACTTTTCATCGCAATCTTTCTTTATTGATTGATGCGCACCACATTAAGCTGCCAATCTGCCAATATAAATGACATTACCATATTATTAACTTGTTACACAAACAAACGTCCACCTGTCAGGGTGTCATCCCAGCATCATGTTAGTCTGGACGAAACAAAGGGAACGGGAATATACTTTTGTGGAATTTTTGCCTAAAAAGAATAATAGAAAAGCGGCGATTCCGTGTACTCAAAAATAAACTGCTGAGCCCATTTTACAGATCATTCTCATAAAAAACCAACTGGAGGAATGTAGAATTCTTGTAAAAATTAGTTTTTTTTATTTTGTGTTTTTTTTAAAGAATGCTCGTCTATTTCCATTGTTATTATTCGATAAACTTGACCTTACCCGTCTGGAATTCAAGTTCGTCCAGATTTCAAAAGCATCCCGAAGTTGTTTGATGCTCAGTCAAAAAATGAACAATTAAAGTCACTTAACAGCCCAGTCATGCGTAATTTTATTTTACTTTTTATGCTCAAATATTTACAAAATAAATTGTCCTATTTTTGCAAGTTCAATTCCTTTTCCTCGTTAGAATTTTTTGCTCCTCCTGTCCTCCTCTCTCTCTCTCTCTGTCGGTACGTCGTTAGCTGGCCCATTAAAACATGATAAAAAGACGTAAAACGAAATTAAAAACTTTTTATGCAAATTATCTTATCTCTCATTTTTATTTCGCTCTTCTGGACACACACACACTCACACACAATTTATACATCTTGTTTGGTAGGTTTGTTCAGCTAAAGCTATTTTGCAGTCACAAGGTTAATTAGTTTCTTAAGAAATTGTTATTGGTTAGGACATGACCACCCAGTAAGCTTTTGTGGGCTTTGGCTAGGTATGTCAATGTAAACCTATTTTAGACAAATCTGACTCAACCCATTATTTGGAATACACGAATCTTAAATTATTTTCATTTGCTTTGATTTGTTGATCTTGATGATAGTGGATGATCAAGATGATGATGGTGGTGGTGATGATTAGAAGGAGGAAGATGAAAGTTTCGTATTTTCAAGTGACATTTTAGCTTTGTCATTATTCATCCGCGTGAGTTTGGGATTTGGCACTTTTGACAATTAATGAGCAAAACGACTTTTTAAAGATAAAAAACAATTCAGATTCAGTCTCCGCAGATATAAATCATACACAATGATACTCTCAATGAAAAGCGTTTTTTCGCAAATGCTAATAAACTACCTAATTTTTATACAAATTGCAATTGGCCATAAGATAAGATAAAGTATAAAGTATTTAGGCACTCAAGGTTTCATTTATCTCTCTCTCTCTGGGTAAGTAGGTAGGAAGGAGTAGGAAATAAATAAAAATATGACAGTTCTTATTTACATCACTTCACTTGTGTTATTATTCAGCAATTCATTCTCATTAACATCAGCGGGCGTTCACCAACGCAAATCAAATGGCTCCAATTCTGGACTTGGATGCAACTTCGAACTTCGCATCACAAAGTATATACAAAAAATGTATATAAGTCCAAGATTTATAAATATAAACCATGCAGCAAATGTCTACTGTCCATATTGTATTATGCAAAAATTCTTAGATTATGTATCCACTTGATTATCATTGTTGCGTGCTAACTCCCCATTTAATTAAGTATTTTATGGAGTTGGAGAATAAGTGATGATAATAATATTTTGGAGTCACTCCTCAGCCCAGCTCGGGTGTGATTCATTTCACTTCAAAAAGGAACATGGAATGAGCAATTTAAATTATTGAAATTAGACTGGCGATGATGAGTTGACCACGCATAGATTTGTGTAGGCCAGTCTTAAAATTAGATGGATGACACGGGAAACTTGAGACGACTAATTTTTTATACATGTTGGGTTTGCATATTTACTTACCAAGTTACCTAGTCGGGGTCCAGCCATACTACAACTTTTCAACATGTCATCATCACCGATTTTGTTTCTTACTTTCGCAAAAACAAGTACCTACTTAAATTCAATATTTAGTGGCACCACCACCGACTTTTTTTTACATAACTGGCTGATAAAGATCGAATAAATTGATCATTATTTCGTTAAATCAGAGTCACATCCTGAACATCATCATCCTGCGTTTTTTTTGCATTAAACTTTGCAAAGAAAGAAGACGGGTGAATCTGATTGGGCTATAAATTCAATTCAATCTTCAAAATTCTCCGCAAGTCTTGCCCTGTTTCTGCCACGCAAGCCTATTTAGTTCTGCTCCCGTCAAATTTATAGCTTTGACTTTTTCCTTGCAAAAAACCAGTCCACTTATTCATCTTCATTAAACAAACCCTTCTTAATTAAGTCACCAACCGGCCAAAAAAAAAGTCGAGTCAAAGCTCTATATTATTGTAACCTGCTAACAATAAAAGTGCATAGATAACGACATGATTTGCAGGAAACTATTTTATTTTCACAGATAAAATACTATTAAGACAATGAAATAAATTATATCATATCACAATGTTTGCATTTTCTCGAGATTTTTTCATACATAAGCGCAAGGCTACCAACCTCAATAATTTCGTGCTGTGCAATATTTTTTTGCTCTTCTGTCTTCTGTACTGAAAGTAAAAATATGACTTATGATGGGACTTGGGCTCGC
The DNA here is from genome assembly GCA_034696905.1 of Lepidocyrtus violaceus. Lineage (NCBI taxonomy): Eukaryota > Metazoa > Arthropoda > Collembola > Entomobryomorpha > Entomobryidae > Lepidocyrtus > Lepidocyrtus violaceus. Next base: position 6,459 of record JAQGAI010002108.1, read on the forward strand.
GTAAATAAGGATGTCGTTTGTTTCTGGTACTGCGTTGATGTTGATTCCATGCTGAATCATCAACTTTGCAGGTAGTCATTCATTCACTGAATCATGCCAGCAGAAGAAACGTTGCTTTGCTTTTGCATAGCGCTATCTTTATTAGTTTTCTGCTGGATCAGAAACAAAAGTTGTGCCAACTATTTTTCTGCACATTGCAAAAAAAACTAAACAGAAAAAACCAAGCCCAGAAGAAAAATGCTGCTATTTTTGTGAGAAAAGATGAAACAATTGCAAAATCCTCAAGAAGAGGATATGGTAACCTAAATATCCTTCTCATCTTTCATGAACTCATTAGCATGTATCACCTGACTCCAGCAATTAGCGCAACTTTTTCCGACATAAGTTATGAGGGGAGAGTCAAAAGGGTGGAACGACATGGAAAAAGTCAACTGGAATGAATTGAGGAATTTTGCAAGGAATAAATCTAATCTCATCCAGCCTTGCCGTCTTCGCCCTGGTGGTTCGTCGTCTTCGTCCATGCCATACCTATAAAAATGGGAGGAGGTTTTGCAAATAATGTAATTCAAAACAATGGACTGCCGGTCGGAGGTACTAAAATATTCTGGTGGCAGTTGGCAGTTCAGCTCTAGCATTATTCTTGAATGTTTTAGTCTGTGCAAAAAAAAAAATCAGTTCCTTTTCACTCCATCGTCACAGTCACATCACTACTGACTTATATATTCGCTGCGTAGAAGAAAAAAAACTCTTCTTCTCACACATCATTGTTCCTTTTTGCATTTTTGCATTCTCAGTTTTTTCCCGACTAACATGCCATATTCCCTGCTTCCAGACTACAATTCAATTGAAAAATGCGGTCTTTGGTGGTTTTATCTGGAACTCGTATCTAGGAATCTCAAACTGTGCTCAATTTTTTTTTGTCCACGTTCATCAAAAGTGACAATGACAATGGAAGATCTCGGCTGAGCGCAGTGCATTGCAGTGAGCCTACTACTACCTGGGCTGCTGAGGAGGTTTTTTTTATTGAAAAAAGTAATCATTTCCATTTCATTTAATTTCATTTATTACTTTTACATAAGCTTTCATTTAGCAGGGATCCATTAATCCTTCAATCCTTATCTTTATCTTAAGCCGTTTTTCTCATTTGAAAAAAATGTTTCTTCTCACATCACATCCCATCAGTGAGTCTTCTCTCTGTCTCCGTCCAAGTCAGGTTTTACTTTTGCAAATTGGCCTCAAGGTCGCGTCGCCAGTCAAGTCAAAAGACAGGAGCATCTCATGTTGAAGATTACTGACTGACTGACTAGGTCTAAAATCTGAGATGAACTAGTAGACCAAATATTTGCACTTATCAAAAGCAATAAAAACTCCATTTAGTGTAAGGATGGCCAAGAAGTCATAAAGCAGCCGACGACACAGGGCCCCAATCCCATCATCATTATTCTCACGTCATGTCCTCTGTCTTTTTAATGTCAATCCTAACTAGGATCCCACCAGCTACACCTCCAAATGTCATAGCTTGTTAATGTGAGCTGACGATGAGCATTGACTATTGAAGCCAACAGTGCTGCCATTACGTATTATTACTGATCGACCATATCTCATACTCATTATTGCAAACTTTTCTTTTTAAAATAGGAAGAGAGATAGCTCATCTCACTTTTTTCAAATGCTGAGCTGAATGCTGTTGGCAAAAGGTTACGCATAAGCTAAGTCAAAAAAATAATTTAGCGGTTGATCAAACGCTCTTATCAACCCTTCACATCTTCATTCCTGGACATTGTCCATTGTAATCAATTTCCATTGTAAACAATAACAATGGGTTGAAGAATGGAGAGGATAATGGCACTTATATCGGCAAGAATATAAAAATAATAATAAAAATTTCATGGTTAAATTGCAGGCTCAAATGAGTTAGAAGACACTTTTATTAAAGTGGAATAAATATAGTCACTCTATTCGATCGCCTCATCATCGCAAGTTACTTATTATGTGTCATCCATAATGAGTCTAGTTTTAATGGGCGTGTTTCAACTAAACACATCATCATCCTCCATCCAACCCTAACCTAAGTATTATTATTATGCAGTAAAGTTTCTCCGCTTATCTTGTCAAGCAAAAGTGATGATGACGGTGTGGCGGAGTATGGAAAAAAATGTGAGAACTTGATTTGAATACCCATCCAAACCATTCGCTTTGCTGAATTTTACTGAATTAAGTTACAAAAATGTGAAGTCTTCGATAGGCTGCTCTTACGATACCATTTAGATATGGATGGAATATGATTACCCATTATTGGTCCAGCGGCCAAAGTAAAGTAGCTTCAGGGAAACAAGTCATTTCCAATTTTTTCCACCAATTTAATTTGAACATCAAACGATAAACACCCAAAAATCCTCTTTCCAGAAATGCGAAATTACAACATATGTAATATGCAATTTTTCCTCCACAAAAACTTATTATTATTAATAGAAAATAGCATATTCCTTGTTTTTTGCAAGAATTACGGCACGCGAAGAATGTGATAACTTGATTTTTTTATGTGTGGAATGTACAAAGCATAAGAAAAGAAGACCCAAAAATTATTATTTATATGACAAGGAACATGGATAAATAATTGTTCAGCATTTTGTTAAGAATTTGTTGTTTTCTGGTTTTCTTTCCACACTAACATAACTCAACTAATGACTTTTCAATGATTTTTTAATGGATTATCAATTCCTTCAGACAAAACTTTACTTGTTCGATAACATTTTTATCCAGTTACAAAACATCATAATAAATTTTATCTGAAGTAAAGAAACAATAAGCTACTAAATATAAATATTTCGCATTTTTGTCATAATCCAAAAACAAAAAAGTCCACATAAAAAACGTTATTAATGTTTTTTTTCAAGATTGATAAAGGATTGATTTTTGTTTCTTCTCTGCCAATTCGCCAATATTTTCAATCCAATATCGCAGATCGATTCAAGAATCAAGTTCTCAGCAGGGTAGGCAGTATGCCATCTCTATGCCTAATTGTTGCCTGGATTTTTATTGTCTTCTTATCATTATCATACTCATCTCATCTCATACTTGTTGCGTTCTTTGTTGCACCTGCTCAATTCTCCATTCAAGTCATTCCATTTTTTTTGACTAGCTGGTAATCCTCCTTCCCTGAACTGCTCTGGTGGATCGATCGTAAAAATATTGATTACCACCATCCGCGTTTTGATTATTATTGCCAACTTGATTTTCAATAATCACTGTAATCATTTCTTGTCGCTCCGGCCCATTGTAGTAGGTCTCAAGTTGAAAAAAAAATGATTTCGCTATTCATTCATTAGCGGGCAGATTTTATTGCTTAATCGTGACCCATTATATTTCATGTCAGTAATTAATAAAGTATCAATATAGTTAGTGTAGACTTATGTAATAAAGTTAAAAAAACAGAAACCCGACTTGTTTTATTGCTTTATAATAATGATTTGATTTTTTATTGTTATTCTCCTCTTTTGTTTTCACAGAAGACTGGAATCCTGCTCCTGTTGGGGGCGATCATTCTCACAGCGCTACCGACAAAAGGGAGTTGCCGACCAGTTGAAGATCACGTATACAGATCATCGTCATCATCATCACATCACTCCACAGAGAATGGAGATGTTGAGGATGAGGAGGCGATCGGAAGTCGTTTCGAGTTTCAGCGAAAAATCGTCTCAAAAAGCTCCAGTACCAGTTCCGACGATGACTATAGCAGTAGAAGTAGTAACAATGATGATGATAACGATGATGTAAATCTACATAGTTTAGAATTAATTAGGACTAATGATAATGATAGTAATGAGAGGAACAATCCCCTGTTAAGGAATTCTAGTATGATTGTCCACGTAATTGTTACGAGTAGCAGTAGCACTTCCAGTTCAGAACTTGAGACTGACTCCGAGCCAGAAGGGGATGATGATGGTGATGATGAGAGTATTCTGTATACTGTTGAGGTGAGGGATGATAATAATAATGATAATAATCCGGGGGAAAGTGAAGATTCGGAAGGAGCTTCATCCATCCATCCATCAGCTTCCTCCCCTTCCATTTCATTCGAGACCTTAGAAAAACAAGACCTGAGCCAGCAGATCCAGAAGCAGGGCAATGAAAGAAACCAACAGCAAAGAAGGGAAGATCACTCCGCTGACCAGCTAGAACTTAAAAAGTTGCCGAAATCTGATGATGATGAAGCTCGCTCGGTTCAGGATATCTTCTCAGCGTTTTATAGCGCGTTTTCGCAGACATCCTCATCACCTCCACCACTTCAACTTCAGTCTGAGCCAGAAGCTTCCTTCCATCAAAATAACAACGACGAGTATAACTCATCCATAACTACGTTCTCACCCCAACAGCCATATTTCCGGACCCGTCGCCTGCCCCAAAGTTTTCAGTCATTTCAGCAACGTCGTCGGCTATTCCGTAATCGGCAGAAGCAGTTTGAGAGGAAGTCATTTTCTTCCTCGCCACCCCAGATTTTTAGCGACTTCCCTTCCTCATCATCATCGGCGCAATCTGACAGGAATGAAGATAACCAAGAGGGTTCCTTCGATGATGTGGAGGAAACAGCGAGAAAATTAGAGTTCCTGGCCAAGAAGCTAGATAAAGTTGAGCACAACAAGATACTCCAGCCATCTCCTTCATCCGTGGTGGAAACTTCGTCAGCAGCCCCATTTTTACTATCCTCCTCCTCATCCACATTCTCCACATTATTGCCACCCCCGAAAATCGCCGTATCAGTAACCCGAAGTGAGTCCGTGGCCGGGCCAAAGGGCTCCAAAAGTTCGGTCTCAAGTTCGGCAATAATAGATCTAGATGATGAAAGCAGCCCAACAGCCCAGACAAGACAAAGAGCAAGGGTGACGGTGGGAGTGAAACGGAATGCCAAAAATGAGACATTTTTTGGACAAGCCGAAGAAAAACTTTTTCCCCAAGTGCAGCATTCCAGCACTCCAAGACTTCCTTCAAGGAGGCCAAAACCATTAATAAAAAGTTTGCGAAAGTACGACCAGGAATACAATGATGGCAGTCGCATTAATAATAGGAACAGCGGTGGCAATAAAAATAATTCCCCGAGAAACTTTTCAAATGGCCATTATGAGGGAACGGAGGAACGAGGGACATTTCCGGAGAAAAATTATAATCCAGACGGAAATCACCCTCATTTCAGTGGAAATAATAATAATAATGATGGGAGAGTTGGCGAAAACAACTTCCGGATTTTGCAAGACGGTCAGAATGTCATCGGCTTCTCTGGAGATGGCGATGGAAGTCCGAATTCTCCCTCCTCATCATCATCATCCCATTCCAATCCCAGTGCGGAGTCTTCATCATTTGTCGAGATCACTGCTTCAAGACCTTCATCATCATCATCGTTATCACCGCAGAGGAGAAAAATCACGAGGACAGTGTCAGGCGAAATTGGAGATCCATCTACTTACCCTTTCAATCTGCCCAGAAATAACTTTCAACTTCCAAATAGAAAATCTTCCCAACAGCAAACAACAACCACCAAGGCTCCATCAACACCCCGACCCCAACCTAAAGTTGTGAACTGGCAGCAACCCGAAAAAGTTTGGGGTGAGCCGGCTCGCGTATGGGGCGTTCCAGCGGAAGTCTGGGGAGAGCCTGAAAGGGTCTGGGGCGAGCCCGCAAAAGTTTGGGGTAATACAGAAAAGGCCTGGCGAAATCCATCATCGCCTCCAACCAAGGAACTGACGGAGGCTGACATTGATGAAATGATGCAATCAGACCAACCTCCAGAAGAAAGGAGCCAGGGTGGAGAAGCCAGTACAAAAGAAACTGAGGATGGTGGCGTCGGACCTCAAGGAACTTTCGTTATTCTGGGGGATGATGAGAACGAGGGTGACTCCATCGATGGGGATCTCGGCAGACCTTTGATGCTCCATCACTTTACCATCCCACCGAAACCTAAAGCAACCGTTAGTATTAGTACAAGTGTGAGTAGTAGCGTAAGTAGTTATAATAATAATAATAATAACAATAATAATAAAAATCCCGGAGGAGGAGGCAATGACGACGCTTCGGAGGAAGCTGCTAAAGAATCCGTGCCATTTTCTTCGAGGAAGGTGCCAAACTTCCAGCAGCCGGCGAAGCCGTCCTCCTCCATAATAAATGCCCAGTTTACTCGTGTCAATAGTAAAAATACGAATAGTTCTAGTTTCAGTGTAAATATCAACAATAGTGAAAGTAGTTTTAATGATGATGACAATAATAATAACAACAATAATGGTAGTGACCCCACAGGGAAGAAGTCTGGCAAGAAGTTTGGCTACGTTATTGAAGGGGCCAACGTGAGAAAGTACAGGGTGGAGGAGCGCACTCCCGACGGCTACATTGTGGGGGAGTACGGAGTGCTCAACAATCAGAATGCGTTCCTCCGCGGAGTCCGGTATACGGCGGATGGGACAATAAACCCGAGATTGATTCATGAGGCTCTTATGAAATTTTTGTCGCTGAGGAGGAGGTGATAGCCTAAAAAATATA
>JAQGAI010002109.1:0-12986 GCA_034696905.1 Lepidocyrtus violaceus
ATGATAACAGCTTACTGTACAAAACACCACGCATAGTACAAAGGCCCCAAGTCTGAATCTTGACAGGAGGACAAAGGCAAGGCTAAAAATATCTCTCGCTTTTTACGCATTTTTTTTAGAATGCATCTTGTTAAGAATCTTTCCGAAATATAATATTGATGGAAAAGCACACTACGCGTGATTTTTTTATTTTTCATATGATTTTAATATGAGTATATTCATATTCATGGATTTCCCTCCTCCTCCTCCTCCTTATCTCCACAATTATTTATGATATTAATAGGGGGAAACATCAAAAGGCTTTCCTTCTGATAAGGATAACGTTGTTATTTTGGAGGAAACATTAGTGGATCCGACTCGACATAAAAAATGGATATAGCAGTCAGTGCCCTTTTGCCAGACCGCTAGACTGGATGGAGAATCTAAGATATGGATGGAGGAATGGGAAGAAAGTGCATTGGAATTTCGGAATGTGAAGTTGAAGTTCCTTTTTCTATATCTTATTTTACAGTCTATCTCACTCTCTCCCTATCTTCCTATTTCAAACGGAATCATTTTCATTTGGAGCGAGAGAAAAAATTAATCCTCCTTTTGGAAAAAAGAAAAGGGCCGGGGAAAGTTTGGAATTCTTCCAGAACGCAAAGAGACGGCAGTGATAGCAATACTTGCAGCAACAGCAAAGCCCGAAAAGGAAGGAGGAGGAAAAGGCAAAGAAAGTCCCAAAAATAATCCAATGCAAAGAAAAATAACAAGTTTCTCTTTCTCTCCTCAAGAAACAGCTCATAAGAAGGCAGCTGACGATGATATAAGTAGAAATACAAAAGTCGGCAAGAAAAGGGAAAGAAAGTGATAAAGTAGCATGGGTACGATGTGATTACAAAAGAGGACTATTATTGCAAATGAAATCAAGTTTGCGTTTCATTCAAGCCTTCAGATTGAAGCTGGCCAAGTACATACGATGATGACAAGACCAGAAGAGTTGGAGAAATAAAGACGGATTTGCTTCTAAATATTTTCCCTTATCTATACACAGATTCCTTCTGATTCTGCCAAATTCCATTTTTTTTTCGCCAGCAGCAGCAGCAGGAGAAAAAAATACGCAACGAATTTGACACACACGAACAACTTCTTTTGCAAGAAGGAACAGCTCAACTCAACAACCACCTATATCATCCCGCTCCTGACTAAATCTAAATGCAAATTTTTTTTAGCCAACTTTTTTTCTGCTGACTTGGTCCAAGCTTGAGATTGGATTGGGGTTGGTTGGGAGTAGTGCTTTTCCTATTATCTGTTAAATTATAGAAAAAATATGCACACAACTACGACTTCATCTTCTCTCCGTCGTCATTTTATTTATGAGTAAAAGCAATACATAAATAATGTCGTGTTGTATTGTATTGTGTGGACTCATCACAGCATCACATCTTGAATACTGATCAGTGATTAGACCTCCAACATAACTGAAAATAATAATATGATGACTGACTGGGACGGGACCAGATTTGCAGCTGCAAGCATAGTATGAAATCGTCAACAATGGAGGAAAATGGAAGGAGAAAAATTGTTTTGCAAAATATCGTCACAGCACATTTAAAGAGGCTGAGCTCCGACGAGTGTCAGGAAAAAACCATCTTATTTTATTTTTGTTTGCATTCCACTTAACTTAACTTGGCTTAAAACGAAGAGTAAATACGCATGTTATTTATTATGCTCTTGAATTTTGTTTTTTATTTTTATTTTTGCAACGGACTCACCTCCATAAAAGATGAAGAGGAGTGCCTTGAGAGCTACCAGATTCCCATTAATGCAGTTAGAGTTCGCACAGCTCTTTTTCTTCTTGCCAGAGTCCCCACCCTCGGCTGCCACGGCTCTTGGTAAATGTTGATGTGACTGAAATGTTGGGCTCGTGGGGAAGTCATCGTCATCCGCAGACGAGAAACTGTCGTCATCCTCCCGATGCGGTTGTCTGGGATTGTGATGGGGGTGGAAGTGGGGATGACGATGGTGATGATGCTGATGTTGGTGGGGAGGTGGGAAATGGTGATGATGATGATGGTGGTGCTGGTGCTGGGGTGGTGGATTCTGATACTGATGCTCTTGGTGTTCATCCTCACGACCATCGCTAATATGGGGATTACTCGTTGTAATCGTTGCTTGGGATGTACTCCCCATTTTCTTTACTTGATTGCAATCACGAGATTCGAATAATAACAGGACTCAACTTGGAGAGCTGAACAAAACTGAAGGATTCTTATTTTCGAAAGGCACGGCCAAAATGGGAAGAAAAAAATCTCCTTAAAGCTTATACGTTTGCGTACGTACGCCAAGTGCTAAAATTTCTTCAAACTGAGTAGGTATTCGCATTTGAAGAAAAAAAGGAAAAAGGACGAGTAGATTTTTTTCTTCTTTTGATCCCACACAATATACTACTTGAAACGGTTGATTCCTTCTTTAGTAGATGCGATAACGATAGATACTGGTCGATCAAAGATCAACACAAGTCAATAAAACACATCTTCAAATCCCCATCATATCGTATTCTATTCTCTATATCCCCTCCCCGTTTTTTTCTTTTTTTATTTTCTCTCTAATTTATTGTGACATGCGGAGGGGATCATCCACTTCATCTCTATTTATCGTTAGCATTCATATCATAACGAAAAATGAAAATTTGCAGATCAAAATCAAAACAACAATCAAAACCGAAGGAAAAACCAACAAAAAAAGTTTTGAACTCGGTTGATCCACTCACTCAAACCATTTCAGATATGATTATGGCGATGCTCTTTACTTTACTTCACTTTGAATTTATTCATATTGTAAATTACATGGAAAAATTGATATTTGCTCAGCGCAGCGTCAGCATCCTCATCATATCAGCAATATGAAAAAGCTCACGTCCTTCTTTTTATAAGAAAACACTTTTCATTCCTCCTCATCCGTTCTAATCCAAATTGACCATCTCAACTCAACTCACACCTTACACAATAAAATCATCAATATAAAAAAAAACTTTCTTATTCACACTTCCACTCTGGTTCCTCCACTACTCCATCATATTTTTATCCACTTATCACTTTCATCTTGTTTCTTCTTCTCCTTTCTAGTCTATTGAGAGAGGGGAAACAATGAGTGATTTTCTTTCACTTCACTTCTCCCACCGGATTTCTACCGATTTCATGCATCACCATCACATAACTACAGACAACAATAGGAAGGAACCACGACCACGAGCGACGTTTCCAATTCATGGCGGGGCATTTTATTATTCATGGGCCTTTTCGTAATAATAATGGTGGTGGTTGGTGGGGATGTTGCTGCTGATGAGGATGATTATACGATTACGATTATATTTACTTCACTTTTTTATACTCCATTAAGGAGCATATTTGAAAAGGAGAATGGACCGTACTACAAAAAAATCTCTTCAAATTATACATCCTTTCTACTCTCATATCCTCCTCCTCCTAATTTTCTTATCATCTTGCAAAAAATGAACTTTCAAGCTGGTTGAGATGCAATTCACTTTTCTGAGATAAGTCCTTAATGTCCTTTTTGCTCTGTATGTTGCAGTGATCTTGAATTTGGATTGGATTTTTCTTGAGTCTACGGGGAAATGATGATGATAATGATGATGATGACTCTGAATTTTATGATTCATTTGGCATCCTCCATCCTCGTTAGTAATTATAAAGATAATAAACTCATTTTTCAGGATTTGACAGCTTCCTCCTCAGCAGCCAATCTAAATCCTCGGTCCATGAAACGACAACGGCAGAATGGACTGTTGGAAAGGAAGAGCAAACGAGCAGGCAGTAATTCGGAGTGAATATTTGAAATGATTACTTTTCCGTTTCACTTCTCCCGTCTTGTTGCATTCATTAAGGTTGGGGGATGAAGAGTATTTGAATTGCATGAGATGGAAGAAGCAGCTCTCCTCCTCACCATCCAAGAAGAATCTGCTGGCTCTGAAAAGTACGAATTAGTTACAATTAATTACAGGCTACAACAATCCAATAAGGACGATGGAATAAAATGTTAATTAGATTGATGCGGACACGATGAAAAAGATAGTACGTATGTACATCCCACTCAAATACGTGGTTTGCTATTATCGAACCTCGGAAAACAAAAGCATGCACCTAAGCTCATGAATGGCTATTGCTAAAGCTTAGACATGATTTTTGGAAGCGATAAGCAACCCATCCCAGCTCAACTCCAATTTCATGTAATTTTCATGGAACCATTCATTAAAGACCTTCGAAGATAATTACTGTTTATCTCCAAACACGATACAATGATTGTTATAAAAGAGGCTGCTTGCTGTCTAACTGCCGTCTTCATCTTGCTAACCAAACCCAAAACAATCTTGTCTAGTATGCGGTTATACATAAATTAATGGGCTGTAATTTACTTCTCGGAAAGGACTACACTGGAATCAAATGGATTCATTTTTAATTTAGGATTACGGAAATGACATGAGCGCCTTTGCCGTCTTGTCATTTCCACGAGTAAACAAGCTTGCTATCTCGTTGTAGAAAATACCGAAAATGTTAAGAAGATCGATGGTTTATGTATATTACAGGTCGGTTGTCTCAGAACTGACACGGCATCTCGTCCCATCCCTAACACCGCTTTCCAATTAAGATGTTTTGCGCTCCGAACACTTCTGCTGATTACCCCGTTTTCTCACCTTCATAAACATCTTAACTTATCATTCCTATTGTTGGTTCATAACGTGTCAAAACCCGTGTAAAGTCTACATGTAAATACTTTCAAAATTCTTTATCCATCCCCATCCATATGAATCATTTGAAAGAAGGAAAAGGGTTACTAAAACTGGATGCTTTTCACTAAAATATTTTTTTGAATATTTTATTGACACGAAGAATCTCTTTTGATATGATATAAAAAATTAAGGAGAGAGAGAGAAAAGTAAAAAACAGACTATATCCATATTATATAATTTTTTTGCTGATTCCCTTTTCTATCCCACTCCAGCTCCTGCCGTTACCGTCACTTTATTTCCATCAGCATATCATCTCCCGTCGAGGAGCAGCAATGATAATTTTTTTCCAGAGAGGAAAAAATACCAAACGCTTATTGAGCTTCCTGTAGTATACCTACACATATCATGCAGACATGAGTCCTTTACTCTGCTTCTGTGAACGCTGGGCTGACTGAACTGCTAAAGATTATTTAGTATTCCAGTCCAGCGAATTCTAAATATGAAACAAGCTGCTTCTCATGCTGTTTTCCTCCAGCATGTCTTTCAAAACCATGTATTTCATTCAGCCAATTTTTTTCTTATTCCTTGAAGAGGATCCGAAAAGAATCCCTTTTTTCTCCTTTCCTCTCTCTTGTCATTGAATAATAAGCGTAAGAACAAAAAACTGGAGGAATCCCGATGGGCTTTCTTGATATGGTTTGCTGCTCTCCAGAAATGTGCTATTGCCACTATGTACACTGCTTACTCCAATTTTCCAGAGGATCCTTTATAAAAAACCCTTTGCTTTTCTCCCAGTTCCATCATGATTTTATTTTTTTCCTCTTCTTCGTGCTGATGCTGATGTTCTGTTGCTTTTTATTATTCTTTGCACTGGGAGTCTTGATCTGATCCTTCCAGCAAACAGAGACGATCTTTCCAAGACAAACAAAAAAATACAACGGCTCACGAGAAACTTAAGACGAGACGAGGTCGTTCATGGATCCATTTCCACTTTCCAGTTTTATGTTGTGGTCCTCACGGAGGTGGAAAGTCCCTAGTACGCTTCCATCAGCTTTGCTTGGAAGGAATAATGGATATAGCGTATCAGTTTACACCAGACACCGAATCCAAGCCAGGATCAGAAGAGGATTCATCCAGGAGGATATGTATTAACATGGCGAGGAAAATAATGCATTGTTTACGTACCTATCTATTGCAGCACAATTTACGATTATTTTTTCTGCACGGAAAAAATAAACCTTCAACTATTTTTTACTGCCGATTTCCTTCTGTAGAAAATTCTTTGTTTCGCTAAAACACTTTCGAATTTAAGATAAAAGCTGGTTTGGCTATCATAATCATATTTCCATTATCATCATCCAGTCACCGTCATATAGTCAATTTTATTGCACAGGGATATCTGAGCCCAGCTCTCAAATATTTATTGTTCAATTTTATACTCCCCTGAACTTGACCAGTGACCACCTACCTGACACCTTTCCCATAACCATATCTATTGTGATTGAGACAACAAAATCATGATGGTTATATCTCCATCCACCAAATATCCCGGTTTCCTATTTCCCATACGACGACCTTCTCTTCTATCGCATCACATTCACATCTCTATTCTCATTTTCCATTTAGGAATTCCTAGAGCCTGAATAAAATATGATGATTATTTTACGCATGCATGCAATGATGCAACTCTGTTCAAGAATGAGTTTGGTCTTGATTTTTTTTTCTGAAGAAAAATAACTGCGTGCAATTTAACTATCCGGTTGGTTCTCTCTCGGCCATATTTTTTATTATCCCAACAACCCAATCATATAAAAGTCAAGTCCAGAGAGCAAGCAATAAGCCAAACCCCCACAAATTTCAGTATTTACAGTTGCCCCAAACTGCAATAATAATAAAATGGATGGTTCATTCATATCCGAAATAGTTGGAGACATGGTTCATGGTGAAAGAGCAAACCACAAAGGTCACACAAAACAGTAACCATAATCATGTACGTAATATTCTTCACGAGCAAAATAAACTTTTTTTATCCAGCAACGGACCTGGAGTGGAAGAAGAAGTAATAATGCTAGCCTCAGATTTAAGCAGCAGCGTCATTACCTCCACATCCTCCCATCTCGTATAAGCATAGCCACAGCCCAAAACACGATAAGCATATAATCTTAGGATTTATATGGGAAAGTTTTGGAGAAGTTGTTCTAATGTAAAATTGCATTTTCTTTTGTGCATTACCATATTATAAACCAGAGACCCAAAGTCCAAGTCAAGTCCAGTCAAAAAAAAAGGCCAGCGATAACTTCCTCTTCACTACTGCATTCTGTCGTAGTGGCAGTGGTGGTGGTCGTCGTTGACTTGCTTGCTCGGTCCCTTTGCCTATCTTCTTCCTCAAGTCAAGTCCAAGAGTATTTTTAGGTATTATTATTACAGCCAAGTCAAAGCAGTCACACTTTCTTGCTCACTTTTTGTTATACCCCGACACTATGTTCACTCCTCTTCTTCTTCTCCAGCAACAACAAGGCTATCAAGGGCCAACCGACACCAGTTCCATCCACTATAACTTTTTATTTGGCCAGTGAACCGACTTCTGAAATTGAAATGGGAACCCTTTTTCACTTCCTTTTGAAAAAAAGGACTCTGAGACTGAGGAACATGAGGAGAGAAAGAGACTTCAGGCTTAACTTTTCAAAAAAAATAAAACTTCACAAGAGACATATAACCGTACCGAAGAAGACTCCTTCTTTATAGTAATAATCCTCCTCCTCCCATTTTATATCCTTGTCGCTCGTCCGGTTCTCATATCATATCGTTATAGTAATAAAAATTGTTCCAAGAAGAAGAAGAACAAGCCTCAGCATATATTGCAGTCAGTCCATTCCTTATACTTCCGTTTCCTCTTTAAGAATACGGACGGGCAGAGGAGAAAGATAAAACGTAGACTAATATAAAGTATCGGATTTCACTATAGAAGACATACATAGGCACAACCACTGCAGTATTTCATCAGATCCTCCGGATCCGGATGGAGGATCAGGAGAGGAGTACTTGAAGGCGTATGAAAAAAGTCTCTTTACACTTATTCCTTTCCCTCGTACCTTATCCTTCTTCTCTCTCACTGCTCCTTCATGTTTCTTGCTTGATCATCATCGGAAGTGGGCCAGACCCAGACCTGGAGCGTTTGAAAATAGATACAAAAAATACAATAAAAAAGTCTCTACTTTTGAAATAAATATGTTTTGGGGGAGAAAGGAGGTAATATTTTTATATGAAAGGAATTGGATCCTGATGTTAATGTTATTGCTCGTGTAGAAACGAGTGGAAAAGGAAGTGCAGACAAGATCAATTCATTTTTTTCTTCTATTTCTAAAAGTACGTTTTGAGTGTTGTTTATTATTGTGTTTGTTGATGGTGGTGAGTGCGTAACTAAACTTTGCTTGTTCACAAGATCAGATCATCATCATCATCAACATCATCATGATTATGATCAACATGATCAGTGCAACTTACTTCTTCACTTCTCAAGAAGTTCATTTTCTCCCTCTCTCTCTCTCTCTCGGTTATTTGGAGTCGTTAGGAACCCTATAATTTACTGGAGTTTTATCGAGGGAAGAGGAAAAGGAGAGAGCAAAAAAACTTGTTGACCGATAATGGCTTTCATTTCAATCCATTTCAATTTTCTCTTCCTGGGAAATTGAACAAAAAACAGTCCCGTTTTCTTCGTTTCCAATGCAGACGTTTTGGGTGCTATTACGCAACGAATTTATAAGCGGCAAGTTGATATATATACATAACCGTTTAGGGAAATGAGCCTCTTTTCTTCGGGTGAAAAAAAAATATGCTAAACATTTTAAAAGGAAAACTTGACAAAATTGGGGACTTACATTTTTCTTTGAAAGATGCTGATGAAAATGCGGTGGTAATGTTGATATGACACGGCTTATGAATATGTAACAAATTAAGGGTAAAAAAAACTCAACTTATTAGCCTAAAACATTTGAGTATTTTGTATTGTTATTGCGAACTTTGTGCCACTTGTATAGGTAAGCATTTTATACGACTATTCTACTTGAAAACAGTGCAAAAAAGAACTTCACAGCCTAGCGCTGCGCTTTCCTACAGTAATATACTCCTCTCCTCTCGGACTCCTTAAAAAATACTGTGCTGTTTCACTACGGCCGCTGCTGCGCTGCGGATCTCCGTTCCACTAGCTGTCTCGAGAGGAATTGACTGGGTTTCCTGTCCTTCTTCCCAGTTTTGCTTAGGGAGAACCCTGGCTCAACGTTATTAGTTACATACAAGCAAGCAGCGTACCTACTTTTACTACACAGAGAAACTCTCACAATGCAAAAGTAAAGAGTTTTATGATGAAAAGTGGAAATAGAAAATCCAAAGCAAAGAACCAAAAACCCCAGTCCATTCACTTCAGCATTGGTTTACAATATACATAGTATTGGTAGCAGCGAGGTCTGAGGGAAGAGGTGAGTCTGTGGATGAGTCAAGTGAGAGAGCTTTCAATCTTCAGTCTCAACAGACTTTTCCCATTTCACTCCCAGGCTGAGAAAGAGAAGGAGTAAAAAAAAACTTGTGGATGTACACCAAAAAGGATGAGTTGATAGGTGAAGGTGTATGATAGAAATGCAACCAAAGTTATATTACTCACGTTCCTTTCGTCCATCTATCTCCTGCTCAGCTTTTTTTATTTTAAGAAAGAAAGAAAAGAGAGAGATCTCCACCGATCTGTCTGACATAGATGACTTGAGTGAGATGAGATAGTGGAAGCTGAAAAAAACTCGAGGCTTTTTCGATGATTTTGGATCGGGACTGACTTTAACTTACTGCTTAGTAGAAAGAATCCACTCACTCCAATCTATTGTGAACGCTTCTAAATATTCCCAGCTCTGGCCGTTCTCCATTCTCCTTTTCTTTACTCTCCTATTTATAATGAAAAGAGATGATGATGATCCATGATCCGATTCATCTATCTCCCAGAGCGAAGCAGGACCAGGGTCCATCCCAAACGTGTTTTTATTAGAGTCGAGATGAGATAATATGCTACTTCTTTGCCTACTTATTTCCATGCTTTGCATTTGCCATTCAGTCAGCCTTTCTTTGGGGCTATTTTTTTTTAACCTACCTTACTTACATCAAGACAAGCCAAAAAGCCTCAACCAAGCCACAGTACCTTTCAAGAAGTCAAGACGAAAGACAGCCAAAAAAACTCTCGTGAAAAGATAAACGTGAGCGAGTGAGTGAGAAGTGAACCCAAATGATTTCTTTATCTTTTTGACGAATCTTTGTCGAAAATGCTCCTCTTTTTATTTAGATATAGCTTCAGCTTCCATTTTTATTATTATTTAACCCTTTTCACTTAACCTGACAATAAAAATGAAAAGGAGGAGGCTGCTGATGAAATAGATTTTTTTTTACCTACCTACCTGTGGCGAGCCACCTTAGAAAAAAAACTAGTCCACAGGATGGATGTCATGTCATGTCACAAAAATAAAGTTTCCCTCCACCTTGCAACTTTTCGACAAGTATTTCCTCTCCGAATCAATTAGTTTTTCTGATGGGGCCATCTGGCATGGCCACCACATATTCATTCTCGCTACGCTTCCACCGTCGGTTTTTTCTCATCACATTCTCCAGCCAATTTACATTTTAGCTTGTTCCCCATTCTAATTAAGTGAGGTAATCAGAATAACGGGAGCTAAACTACACCTATAATCTGGCTATTACCCTATTGAGCAAAAAACTAATCTCCTTAAACGATTTTACTTTTTACGTTCAGTTGCCACCGATGATGATGCCGATGAATCAATAAGCATATGTGCAAGCAGAAGAACTTTTAGTAAGAAAGATGTAAACTTGTTATACCCATTCCCATTCAAAAAGTTCTAACCGAGAATTTTTCTCTCTTCGTTTCATGTTATTCCACTTGAGAATCACACTTTTTTTTTTACACATCTTCCCCCATATCATTACGTAGTTTACACCCAGCCAGCCAGGCCCACCACCAGCAGCCAACATTTACAGGAGAAAAGCCCACTCCATTTGTCTGAGCAAACATATTTATTTTATTTTCATTTCATAGTTTAATATAGATTGCCATGCATTGCATGATCATATCATGTTGCTTTTGATGAGAAAAATGTAAGAAAAAAGTGGTACTTTGTTTCTTTTCTTCCCCGCACCAATTATATAGATAAATCCATTGTTCAAGAAAAAAATTAGCTATACCTCTTCGTCTACCTCTCGTCTTGTAAACTTTTTTTCTTACCTGGAGCGTATAAGAAGTTTGTGAGTAATATAAATACGTACGTGAGCAAGTATTATTATTACCAACAACAAACAATAATCATCATCCCATGGACCTTGTAAAAAACCAATGCGCAAACCTTTTAGTGCCTGTACAGACAAATAAAATTTATGTACAACAACAACCCATTTACTCCGAAAGAGCCACAGCGGCAAATCATCATATTGTATAATACTTATCGTGTAGGTTTTTTATTGTTATACCAAAATGCATCTTGAACCAGGTATGTATGTATGAATGTACTTTGAATCCTGTGAGAGTTTAAGCATAATTTTATGCATTTGGTACACAATACATTTTATATCCAGTTTTTTTCTTCTTCCTTTTCTCTTAATATTAATGAGGAGCGGAGTGAACAGGATTGTAAGTTGAAGAGAGGAAAAGTAGAACTGGAATAATATGGGAGAATAGACCGCGACCGCAGCATCACAAAAAAAAACTTGGGAAGGGAAAGAAAGAAGACGTGAACGTCGGAGGAACATCATCATCATCATCTTCTGCTTCTTTACTGACTACTTTACAACGTAGACTTATTATATTATGATGATAACCAGCGACAAGTACATACAATATAGCAGGTAGGTGGATACCCTCCGGGCAAATAAAAAAAGCAGAGTGTCTGGATGTGAAGAAGCTGAAATGGTAGGGAAAAAAATTGTCTATTGTTTGGCTAAAGTTGTTGGAGGATATTTATACTTGAGTTGACGCTGACACTGACACTGATGATATGCGATGATGCAAAAAACTGAAAAGTGTAACTAACTTACTTGACATGAATATGAATTGCGAGAGAATGAGGAGTTGAGTAAGTTGTGTGAAGCATTTTCAAACAACAAAAGTTGACAGATTTTTTTAAAGATGAAAAACAAAATGGATTGATAAAGTAGAGTCAGGTATTTCCAGTGTGATAAGAAAAATAAGTTGAGAAGGAAAGTGAGAAATGCGATCGAGGCATTTATTTTTGGTATGTGTGGCAGGTTGTGGTGTGTAGGTAGCACCGGGCAAAGAAATGCGTCTTATCTGCGGGGCGTAGTGCTACCGGAACGAGAACGGTTAAATAAAGATATGCCAAATATGGGGAATATGCCACGATGCGATGAGCACAAAGGAAAACTTTTGTTTACCGGAAGGAACATAACAAGAGGGAAAGGTAGTTTGGCATTACCCTTCCCAGTTTGTCATAGGGAGTCCGGGCATTATTGGATATCAATATCAATGTAATGCTGCGCTGGCTGGCATAAAAGCCATATGCTTCCATATCATCAAGGTAAGAAAGGCTTCCATTATATGCCCATTAAAATTGCATGCTGTTATTGAGCTGTAAACTGTGAAAAGCCGCTGGGCCGGTGGAAGAAGGAGTAAAGAAAAGCTGCGAATTTTTTCTTTCTCCATATAGTCCTTGCTCCTGGGGAAGTGGAAACTCCTGCTGACAAACTGTTTACTTATTTAAGGTGATATTAGTAAATGTCTGCAGGAGGATGACAGTGTTGCCATTGTCAGATAAGTTATGTTGTTGCAGTAGAAAAACGGAGGGGGAGACGACAGAAAGACACTGGACTAGACTGGACTGGAATGAATTGCGAGGAAAAATAAATGTGATAAAAAAATAGCAGCTTTCTTTTTTATTTCATCACAGAGGATCATGGCTTATTTCAAGAGGGATTGCATTACAGTTTTATTGGATTTTTCTTTTTCTCTGTGAAGGAACCAACCAGTGCTGGTGAGGTGATGATGGTGATAGTGATAGCTAAAGGGAACGTACTATAAAACGGCATGCAAAACTGAATGGGAGTAAAAGTGCACTCCACTCACTCACTCTCTCTAAAGTCAAGTGTTTTCCCCACTTGACTAACACACTGTTCATTTTATCGTCATTATGCAGGGATGCTATATAAAATACATCGGCATGGCATGTGTGGTTTACCGTTTTTCTCTCCATCCTCA
>JAQGAI010002110.1:0-12984 GCA_034696905.1 Lepidocyrtus violaceus
CACTAAACCAAAATCATTGGAACTAATCAACCGTGAAATTTCCAATAATTTCTCAAAGCCCCCTTTATACTACTACTGAAGCGCCACTACGATAGGGAAGAGGAAGCTGGGATAAATCACAAGTGGAACGCTCCAAACGGAGTAGACGTTGCAGGTGGTCAGTTTGTTTCGGGAGTAGTCCCAGGTATAAATGCTGACAAGGGCGTAGGACATGATGTGGAGTCGGAAGGTGACTAGACTCAGCACTCTTTCGCTAATCATTTAAAATGTTTCCCAAATAAATGTAATTTGCGTAATTTCACAAGCGGAATTTTTTGTGTTCTTAACTTTTGTTGCCTCTTGCTCTCTTTACTTGCTGCTCACCCAACATAAATTTTGCTAATGTTAGGTAAGTCGAGGAAAAACACTAGTAAATGTAGGACGTAGTAGTTTTTTGCCTTTATAATTTTTTTTGATTCGTATTTTATTGTTATAAATAATAAACAGTCACAAAACTATATTAGGTAACTTGCGTCGCAATCGTTAAGGAATTAATTAGTTAATAATAATCTGTAGGGAGACTCTCATCGAAGTCAGTTCATGATTAGCTTTCGAATGCCACCTCATTCAGTATTTTTTAATTTTAAAAACTTGACCTTGAATTTTGACCCACTTCCGGTTGACCTACAATGCAAATATTAGTGTTGCTGGACTCAGCTCATGATCAACTTTCGAATGATACCCCATTTGACATGGGTTAATTATATGAAAAGTTTGACCTGGACCTTTGACCCACTTCTGGGTGACCTGCATGGTCTATGTACAAACTCGTCCGAGCCACAGCAATCTATTGCCGAAAACAGAATTGAAAAATTCGCAGCCGTTCTCGAGATATCCTGCGGACAGACAGACGGACAGACGGACAGACAGACATACGGACGGGACCTTCTTAATAACTTGCGTAGCTACGACGCAAGTTAATAATGTCTGTTATGCTTATTGCATTGCATAACTTGATTTCAGTCAGAGAAATGAAATAAAAATAATAAAATTTAGGCATGTTATAAAAGTCTTGGTTAAAATCAATATCCAGAGAAAGTAAAAAGAAAACATTGTAGCGCTCCTTTGGATGACCCCAAATCAGCAGCAATCATACATAGCAGCCCAACTCTACATGCATAATGTGGAGGATAGAACTTTTGTCAATACATTTTAATGCTAATTTTACAAAAAACAAATAAATAAAAAAATGTTTCATACCATCCCATGGTATGACCAAACAAAAAGAAACGTTGGAACATACCGATAATAATTAATTAATGTACATATATTTTTGGCAGTTAAAATTTATTCATAATATTGTTTTTCGGAATATTTGGTTTCTCTTTTTACTAACATTTAAAAATAATGATGATGATATGATAAAATTATTTTTACAATTATAGTTTGTTCTTCTATTTCTTTAAAAGTTTAGCTTATTTTTGTAAGTTTTTTTTTTTGGATAACTACTTATTATAAATTAAATTATGCATAATTAAATAACTAATGCTAATAATTAAAAACGATCCTTGAACAACAATGACCTATATTTTAGTGACCACTACTCATCAACTCACCCAACCAGTAGCGTAATCAAAAAATCCAAACACTGCATGACAAACAAAGGGAACGTATCCTTCCCCACATTAAAGAAGGGATGGGCAGTGGGAATAGCCAATTTGCGACAGCTTGCCAACCACTTCCTGAACCAACTTTTCTTCCTCCCCCTCGTCAACTTCCGCCCTTGTTCAATGAACTGCTCAGAAGCGCTCCCCATCCTTTCAGCCATCACGGACTCAAAGTAAACGATAAGCAAAGGGGCCATTACACCAACCCCCGTGACAACCAGCATCGGTAACCCCGCCCCTAACATATACGCCGGCGTTGTAATCGTGGAATACAGGACAACTACAAGCACTACCATAACGATCACGTAGTGAAAGGAGATGCACATGGTTGCAAACACATCATGAGCCAAATTATTGAGCAGTTGTTGGGATCGGAACATGAGCATGGCCTGAGCTTCCGTCAACATCCCAAATCCCTTGGATGCGACGTAACCATTGTTGAACATCACTTCCGGGGCCAAGGCAGACAGACAGGATTGAGCCACCATCATGTAGAAACAGCAGGGATGAGCATCATGAAGACTACGTTGGCTGTCTTGAAGGTGAGGATGATCAGAAGGATAAATAGTGGAAGGAACCTCGCCTCCAGCTGAATATTTAGGTCGAACCAATCCTGAAATAGGAAATGGACCGGCTCCAACGTCACTGTCGTACATAAGCTGAAGACCAGCGGAAATATTAAGGTCAAAATGCATAGAACCACTGCAATGAATTCCCCACCGGAAGTACTCCCTCTAACCATTCCAAACTTATCTAAAAAAAATCATTTTGTATCAATTTTTTTTAACTGTAATGTTAAATTTAACTCTAGCTATTTCGATAAATATAGTCGGCAATTTTCAATTTTCTACCTTTGATAGCCTCATTGTAGCGAATGGTTTGATTAGTCAGTCGGAGCAAGCAGTCATCCTCTCTAAGTGAGCTTATAATGTGGACCACTACCAGGCAAATTTCCAAGACCAGGGCGGCCTCCCCAACAGCCAAAAGGGAAGTGACGGAGGAGCCCATCCCATCTTCAGAGTGGAGCTGGAGTGCCACAACGATCGGAAACAAGAAGCCTGGATATGCAATCAATGACACGTTCCAAACCGAATATACATTGCAGGTGGTCATCTGATCTTGGGAGAAGTCCCAGGTATGGAGGCTTGCAAATGTGAAGGACATGATGTACAGTCGGAGGGTGGCCAGCCGTAACACCCTTTTGCTAATCATTCTGATGCAGTTTATTTTGCACTTTGGTAAAATGTTTTCGCAGAAAAAATGCAATGTGTTTTTTATTATGCGCCAAATCCGAAAGCTTAGATACAATTTAGTTGAGCACTAAATTGTATCTAATTCATCGAATCGAATAAAAGTCATTTGTAGTTAGGGAACGTTAATTATAATAATAATATTAATAATTATTAATCGAATGAGAAATATTTATTGGGGGATACTTTTTGCGATTTTCCTTCAGGTACTTAGCATAATATTGTATACGTAAAAACCATGCCGTGATCAAAGGCAACATTTCGAATGCCAGTATACGGAACATGGAAGGAAAAATGTGACTAAAAACAAATGAATAATTAAGTATTTTTGTTACATAAGGTCTTATATATCCTTGCCATTAGTAGGTATCCCGGAGTATTTAATTTTTTCCCCTTTTTCAGCTAGAAAAATAAGTTATGGTGGTTTGGATTTCGCAATTTTACTAAACCCGGCTCCCACGTGCCAACTTTCAATACTATTGATTGATTCATCCTTGACATTATTCATGACCGGAAAAGTTTTTTAGCAATCTTTTAAAGATTACCATACCAACAGGGTAATCAATAAATCCAAACATTTCATCCCAAACAGTGGAAAAGTATCCTTCCCCACATGGAAGAAGGGATGTCCAGCGGGGATACTGAATTTGCGACAGCTTCTCAGCCACTTCGTAAATTGATATTTGGGCCTTCCCCAGCTTAGCATCCTCCCTTGCTCAATAAATCCGCCCGAAGCACTCCCCAGCTTATCCAGCATGGCGGACTCGTAGTAAATGAAAAGCAGCGGGCCAAACACTCCCATCCCCGTCACCACAATCAACGCAAATCCCCCTCCAAACATCAACGCCGGGAATGAAATGGCGGAATACGCTGAAATGACGAATATCACCATGACAATCACGAAATGAAAGGACATGCACACATTGGCGAATACATCATGCGCCAAATTGTTGAGCAGTTGTTGGGTTCGGAACATTAGCATGACTTCGTTTTCCGTCAACAATCCAAATCCTTTGGTGGCGATGTGCCCACTGTTGAAAATCATTTCTGGGGTTAGAGCAGCCAGACAGGATTGGGCAACCACGAGGTAGCAGAAGGCGGGGAGAAGGAGCACGCAGGCCGTGCTTGTTCCTTCGAATGTCATGATGATCACCCCAAGAAAGATGGGAATGAACCGGGCCTCAACTTGGATATCCACTTCGAACCATTCCTTGGCCAGGATGTGAATCGGCTCGAAGGACTGGGTGACGCAGAAGCAGAAGACCAGTGGGAAGACTAAAGTTAGGAGCGAGAGCGCCCATGGCAAAAATTCGCCACGACTTCCTCTGGTCATTCCAAACCGATCTGTATAAACAATTAAATTTTGATTTAAAGAATCGCTTTGAGATGTAAATGAATGACAAATTATTAATTTACCTTTGATTGCCTTAATGTAACGAATGGACTGATTAGTCATCCGGAGCAAACTGTCATGATCCCCGAGGGAGTTGAGGAGGTGAACCGTCACCAGACAAATTATGAGGACCAAGGATGCCTCTCCAAAAGCAATGAAGGAGCTGAACAAGGAGCCCATCCCATCAGAAAGAAGCTGGACTGCCACCGTAATGGGAAAAAGAAAGCTTGGATAAGTAAACAGGTAAACGCTCCAAATGGAATAGAGGTTGCAGGTGGTCATCCTATCTTGAGAGAAGTCCCAGGTATAGATGCTCACAAAGGAGCAGGACATAATGAAAAGCCGGAGCTTAATTAGGGTTAGCGTTTGCTCACTTATCATTTTAATAAGAACAATTACAAGATTTGAACGAACAATTGAAACAAACAAAAATCAATTAAAAAAAAATAACTACAGTTAGAACTTAGTTTTTTCTATGGTTTCGTTAAATACTTTTCTTTTCTCAGCTACAGTTTCTGTGAATAGCAAATGTTGGAATGGTATGCTAACCAAAGAAACAAAAAGATAGAGGCACAAGCTATCGTCTTACTTCGTACGTTACGTTCGTAGGTAGGTGCTTACTTTTATTCATTTTTCCCAATACGAATATCATATTATGCAATAAATATGCTCAATATTTATCTTGTTGTACAAGAAACGTAGAAGCATTGTAGGATTTTTGTTCGATATCCTTCTAAAATGAAAGCATGAAAAAAAAATTGAAAAATAAACTAAACTCCTCATTTTTCCAATTAGGCATACTATGTATCTTTAAGCTTAAACTGCACAAACAAATGTTTTCTTTTCTTGGAGCATTCGTATCGTAGCATAATAATTTGAGTTGTAGATAACTACTTGCCTAGCAATCTAAAACAGTATTTTGAAATTCAAGTATATAGGTGTATATGAAAACCAATAACCAGATTGGGTATGTAAACATTTTTTAGCATTATTTATTGCAAAAATCCACTCAGCATTATCAAAAATCAATAAATATTTATTTTGCCATTAAAATAAATAATTCTTTACATCCCACAATAAATAACTTAAACTAACTTAAATATTAATTAACCAATTACTTCTTCACCACACAAGCAACGTAATCAAAAAATCCAACCCTTTCATCACAAATATGGGGAAGGTGTGCTTCGTCACTTGAAAAAATGGATAAGCCAGTGGAATACTTAGTTTGGGGCAACTCCTCAGCCACTTCCTAAACCGGCTTTTCGGCCTGGACAACTTGCTTCCCTGATCGATAAATTTGGAGGAGATCGATAAAAATTTCGGGTTCAATTTTACGTAGCGAATAAATTGATCTTTTGTAACTCTCTTCCTTTTATCAATTTTTGTAATGTAATTTTGAAATTCAATTATATTGCATTGATTTGATGCAGCATACTGTGTAGATTTCAATTTACTTCAAAAGTATAAGGTATAAGGTTAACTGTCTGCTCCACACAAAACTGCATAATGTAAATTAGCGGCGTTCCATTATCAAAGTAGTTCACATTAAAACGGATCTTCAAAACCGGGCATGACTTCCAATTGCACAAGCGCTCAACATCAGAGCATTGAATTGACGGAAATTCCCAATCCACAAGTTATAAAATGTGATGACGATTGCGATTGACAAAGGACAGCAAGATAATACCGATCATCAATGATAACAATGATAAGCCTTGGATGTCGGTATATAAGTCGATCAGCAGCTGAAGCTCCCGCTACATTTGGATTGGGACTGTGATTTCCGCATCCCTCTTTGCGGTAAGAATTTTCCTGGTTTTGTCTTCCAAAAAATATTTAGTAAATTTGTTTTAATTTTTTTTAAATGAGCTGTATTTTTAACTTTGAAATGTAACTACTTTGAAATACCAAAGCGCCAATTAAAGCATGAATGTGTGGCTTCTTTTAGTTAAACGTGCAAATACTTGCATGTGTCTATGTGAAATGGTACTTGCACGAACCCTCATCAAGTACATTCGGATTACCCCATATTAACATTACAGATATACATCTTAATGGAAATCGATAAATTCGGGGGAAAACGGATTTGCAAACTTAGCTAGATATGTATGCAAAAAAAGATATTGAGAGAGACTTCAAAAAAACATTCCGTCCAATGAATACTGAAACTTATGAATTTATGAATACTATTTATTTACACGTGGGTGAGGGTACTCCCAATAATTGCCGAGAGCTCATAATGCTCATTCCTCTACACGTGCAATTATGACCAATACCAATGTAGCTAGCACTTCACAACATGCGCCCATCTACTTCGCCCACTTGTTACCTACGCACACTCCAATTAAATTTTTATACAATCAATATTACTCATCCACACAGTACCATTAATTATCTTTATTCCGCCAATAATTCCTCAGCAAGTTCAGCACTGCTCAGAATTCGAATAATGTATCCTTGAAGAAGCCTCTAACATTTCTGATTTTCTTATTTTCATGCTCAGCGCGTCCGGATACGTTACTATTCTATTGGATAGCCCGTTACATAATAATTCTTCAATATGATTAGGAAACTGCATAATATTGCACAAGTTTATATAGTCTGTTTATTTACAGGTATATACCCCGGTAGCATTCCAAGTTCCGTATCAGTATCCTTTCCGGATTTTGTCGATTGGTTTGAGACATGCAGCTTTACATATTTCCATTACAACAAGAACAACTCCACTTCAAACATTCATATTAACGCTAACGCTGCGGACGAATACAACGCATTATTAGACAAGTTGCTTGATATCCTACCAACCAACCACCTTTCCTTCAAATTGACTGAGGAAAACAAGCTGGATTTCTTCACAGCCCATCCCCTCTCCGCTTATCGATGGAAACTGTCTTCGTGCAACGTCCAGCTCATCTTGCCCTCCGCTATTCATTATTTCGTTTATACAATGAATAACAACGAGCCCATTCAACCAGAATTTCTTTGGATACTCAGTCAATCTCCGGAAACGGCAAGAATGAATCCACATTTTCATCCAAGTAAAATCACCGATCTGGCTTATCTAATCGCCCCAGCTGTGATCTTTATTGGGGTCGTTGACTTTAAAAACGCTTTCTTCATCAAACCTCCGTTTACTAACTTCGACGACAATGGATTGACACCGATTCCGTCCCATCTGCTCAATAAGATGGGAGGGGTTAGCAGCATTAAAGAACTGTGGACAAACCTATTTCATGACATGAAACATTCCCTGACAATATTTGACCGCAGCGTTAAAATCAGTAAACTAGCCAAATATATTTACAACGGTGATGATGGGAGTTATAATCAGATTTGTAGGCTTTACGTTTACAACACTGGAATCCAGCCAGTGATCTGCAGTCTGCTGACAATAGTTCACAAGTTCAACCTTACATCTGGGAACCATCCGGATTCAATTATGCATTTGAAGGTGTACTCGTACATGCTCTCCGTTCCCCTGAATGTGAAAGGCTTGACCAGAGCTCATGGCTGGAGTCCGTTTGGACGTTTGTACAGGAATTACGCGTTCATCACGATTGCAAGTGGGATCCACCAGTTGGAAATTGAAACAAGGCTGGCTGGAATAGTGGAGCCCTTTGGATGGCACATTTGGCTGATGCTTCTCCTTGGAAGTTTTTCGGTGGCGGCTATTTTTAATTGGAAGAAAGCGGGAAATTTTGGGCATGGAAAGCTCCTTGAACATTTTGGAAGACTGTGGTTTGAGATAAGCCATTTGCTATTGGGGCAAGGAGCAACTTCGTTTGTGATGAAGACGAATGACCCGGTGCTTATCTTGACGTGGTTTCAATGGAGTTTAGTGACTATTTTGATTTCCCAAGTTTATCAAGGTGAAATGTTCTCTTCGTTATCGTATCAGGTTGAGCCCGATGCTCCTCCAAATGTGGAGACGCTGCTTGATAGCAGCATGATGCTGGGAACTATAACAGAGTGTATTGAACATCAAACGGTGTATTCGTGCTTTCACCAAGTTGACATCCCGGCCATTTTGAAGAACGGGAGGGTGGAGAAGCCCGAAATTTACAAAAGGCTGCAACACGACGTCCACTGGATTTCCGTTGGATCCGGATTTGAATTCGCTCAGGGAGCTCTGAGCGGCGGAGTGACGACGGTTAATCAAACTGACGTTGTAGCATTGCCAGAAAAATATACCTTAATTGATCAAGAGGAGATGGTCAACTGTATTGGGACCTTTTTTAGTCATTTGAGCACCGCTTGGATTTCAAAGCCGGTTCGGGTGCCGATGCTAGGAGAAAATTATTTTTTTGTTGTGTATGCGAATTATTTCTATCCCATGTTTGTTCAGAGTCTTGCACAAATTCATGAGTCAGGGCTGTATGATCGCTGGGATAAGTATCAAGCCGGAATAGCCAATGCTAATGGGGTCGATGATCTATTCATCCACTTGTGCAGGAATGCAACTGGAACGGAGAAAGACTGTAGAAAGGCCAAGGATGCCAATGGAGACTATACGAGCTATTCTATCCTGAAAAACAAATTCGTATTTAGTCCCGAGGAAGGCTTTAGGACGTTGAGTAAATATTTTTCTACCATTCCGCCGGAAGTCATCGTTGGACTAATGCTGTATTGGGTATATGCAATTAGTTTCGCCACAGTTATCGTTTTTCTTGAATCAATGATTTTCTGGGGTGGAGTTTGGAGGAACAACAAGTGATTTCGAGCAAACATGTATAGTTGCCGGTGTGATGACACATTGTTTAACTTGACACGACAAAATAACAAATTGAACTTAATAAAAGAAATTATAAAACTTGTTGGCAAAAATACAGGTATGGAGTAGGTATGAGAAGGTACGCATGCTATTTTGCTTTTTTATGTGCTCTAATAATTTTTCCGAAATGTTTCGAGACAACCTTCGATATAGTTGATTTCAATCGTTCATAATATTGTCATTCTTTACTTGTTCACTTCCGGTTAAGGTTAGCATTAAGTAATACATTTTTTTAGCAGGCGCCATGATGTCGCTGTCGATTATGATGTTTTTTTAAGCTTTAAGATCGCGACCCTCATGAAATTGCGTTAAAAATGACATTCGAGGGTCGCGATCTTAAAGCTGACCGAAGTCTTGCAATTGGATCAACAATTTCGAGTGTGAAATGATTTGCTCAAAAAAAATTGTATCTGCCACCAACTATGTACCGTAGGTACATATTATGTCCCAACCCAAACTATATTAAAAAACATTTTTTCTTGAATAATTGTTTTCAATTTTTTTTGGAGTATTTTGCTCTTGAATATTTCATCTTCTATGCTTCTGCATAATAGCATAGCTTCATCAATCTATAGATTGTATTCGTTTATTTATTACTATTTATTGTTGCGGTTTGTTTCATCAAACTATTTAATGTTCATTGACGATTGAAGAGGATTTAGTGGAGTATGTTTTGGTGTAGTTTTTGTAATGTTGTGTTGACGAGAGAGTGAAATACTCAACGAATAAAATAAACATTTTTGTACCTTATTCGACTTCTTTAAATTCTATAAAAACAATTACGTATAAAATTATTTTTTTTTTCAAATTAGTTCAATCATTCATTAAACTTAAGTAATAAAGGAAACGCACGGCACGAAGAAGTGCTGCTTAAATATTAAACTGAAAGTAGCATTTTTTTAATTGTCTCATCATACCCCAAAATGAGAGAGAATGGAAAGGGAATGGATTCCATGACCTTGAGCACAAATGAGATTGCGATGTTTCTTTTGCAAAAAACTACATGTATAACTCATTTTTCTACTCATGTTTGAAATCATAGTTTAGTTTAGAAAATTACTACTCAATATATTTTTTATCTCTAATAGTCCTAGGTAAATACACGAGAATCGTCGCTTTTTTTGCAAATCGTGCAAATTCAACTAGTTCGTGTGCTCACGACTACAAGACACCGTGTCATATGAAGCGTCTCTTTGTTTGTCATATTTCATTTATGACAAAAGATTAAAGGATTTTTTTTTAAATCATTGCACTTATGATCCATCAAGTTCGCAAAATCATTCCTACGGATTGAAAAAATTTATATGTGCCAAGTTTGGCTATCCATATTCCGTTATTTCCCATTTCCAAATATCGGTTTTACACTTTACACCTTTCTGTTCGTAGATGTAGCATAAATGGACTTATCTGTTTGGTCAGTTTGAAAACGATAACAACACGTTAACGGAGGCTTACTGGGCTGTCCAAATTTACTAATACTGGCATGATGCCGATTTGCCGACTCTCCGACGAATAAATCAAATGACGGACATTTTACAGCAAAACCTGCTTTAGTTCCCCTCATCAATTCATCATCACTGCCACGGTCAAACTTCATTTAGTGTATTGGTTGTAATGTAATCCCGATAAAGTAGATAAAACATTGCTGATCATGATAAGCAATAAAGCTCAAGGCTTAAGTATAGAAAAGAAATTGCATAATAACTCGTTGGATAGTACTTAATGTAATGTACAGTCCAGTCCCTATATTTGGAAGTCCGAAAAGTGATCTCAAAATAAAATCTTACTCTGGATGACTGCTTAATACTGCTCATTACTCATTTTTAATTGAGGATTTTAAAAGTGATTGTGATTTTAATAAATTCAACCTTTCAGGTAAAGTGGTTTCAGTTAGTTGTTTTACATGGAACGGCAAACATGTTTCCATTCCCAGCACACAGGAATGAGCGATCTCATCAAATTCAGCTAATTTTACTAATCAATCAGCAACATGAAGAAGTCTCAGATTTCCCTCCTGCCCCACCCCCATTCAGAAGCCCCTCGAGCTTCCGGTGGGATGTACCGCAGACTTGGCCGGAGAAAGTTGCAGTTGCTTATCCTCATCTCCCTCATGTTCTTCGCGTTGGTGTCCTTTAAAGTGTTGAGCTTGACGTTGGTCACCAACACGGATGAGCATAGTAATATGGAGGAGGAGGAGGATTTTCCATTGGATTACATAAGGTCAGAGTTGAAGGCTGGCGAGATTTTTTCAGATCCTCTAATTATTTCTCCTCCAAAACTAGTTGAGCCTGATCAAAATCGAGTTCAACTTTCCAATGCCGGAAACCTTGAGCAAGACATGGAAATTTACAGCGCGGAAATAGCCTCGTTTTCCCCTTTGTCCATGGTTGAATCGGTTGAGATGGTTGAGCAAGTGGAGGACAATGATCCTATTCCAATAGGCAAGAGCTTTTGTTCTAAATCGAGCTAATTATCTTGTAATTGCAAAAGGCTAACTTAATTGTTTCACTTATTCTAGAAATGGAAGAAAGACGTTTACTAAATGAACCTGCATCGACCAAGCATGATATGGGCATGACCTCCACAAAACCAACCGTCGTCATCCTAAAAACTACAACCATGACCGCAACTTCAATCCCCTCCAACGAGACTCAAATGGCCTGTCAACTCCCAAAACTGGATCCATTGGACCCATCCATCAAGCACCTCATAGAGGAGCCCGTCCACATAACCTGTCCATCCAACGACTTTCCCCTTCGGCTCTTATCAAAAACGAGCCTGAACTCCACTCAACTTCTGAGTGAAAGAAAGCATCCGTTTGCTCCTCATCCTCTTTCTGGTAATAATAAATTGAAAAGGTGCTTTTACAACACGATAACCAGGGGAGGGGAGGATCCCGACGATCCTGACAATGGATATACCATTTCCGTCGATCGCTTTCCCATCCCGCTCGTATACTCGTCGATATCTGTGATCCCTCCAGACCATGAGTACATCATAATTTCATGTGAGCTAAATAAAAGCCCTCCTAAAAGAAAAGTGAAGAAAGTGAAGGGTCATCAAGGGGAGGAGTTGACTAACTCCACCTCCTCGACGACTTCCAAGCCCGAGGGTGACCATGATGAGGATGATGATCCCAATTATAAAGTGATAGACCTCCATCTAATGATCCCGAAGAAACCGGATGTGGAAGGCAGAATCCAAAAATATTACGAGCAACTTTCAAAAAATAAAATAAAAAATGGAAGCACTGATCATAACGATAACCTTCCACTGGAGGAGGATGAGAGGGTCAACGTGGTTGTCTTCGGGATTGACGCAGTCTCCCACATGGAGTTCCTCCGGACCATGCCAAAATCCTACTCATTCCTGATGAAAAATCTGTCCGCGCTGGAAATGCAGATCTACAACAAGATCGGGGACAACACCTACCCCAACCTGGTGGCCATGCTGACCCCCCACAACAAAACCAGTTTGGAGGCCACTTGTGAAGACAACTACTTTTTCGACAAGTGCCCCTTCATTTGGAAGGGGTATGCGGAGTCCGGTTACAGAACTTCATTCGCCGAGGACTCCCCCTGGATGTCGGCATTCAATTATATGAAGAACGGCTTCATTCACCCTCCCACGGACTACTATCTCAGGCCGTTTCTGTTAGCGGCTGAGGATCTGATTGGAGCTGAGAACACGATGAACGCCAATTTGTGCTATGGCCCAAGATTGACATTCGAAGTCATGCTGGACTACATGCGCCAAATGGCTGGCTCCATGGGACATGACAAGCGGTACTTCCAGTTCATTTGGGCTACGGGGCTGACCCATGACGAGTTGAACTACGGGAGGATGGGTGACCCCCTCATCGACATCGTCCTCAAAGAAGTTGCCATATCAAGGGAATCAGTTGACGGGTCAGGGCCAGAG
>JAQGAI010002111.1:0-12984 GCA_034696905.1 Lepidocyrtus violaceus
GTAGTATATAGCTCAAGCTCTTTGTAATTAACTAACGACAAAACAATCTGATTTCGCGAGCCGTTGTGACCGTTGTAGATTTGCTTCCAAACTACCCCATTAATAAGTTGCGTTTTTACTAATATTCGAAGAGTAAATTACTAATTATTTACAACTTACCATTAGCTTAATTTGCACAATAAATATGTAAAAGCAACTGTTATTATTGTCACAAAACAAATGTCAACAAAAACAACTGATCAGAGGTCTACGAGCAGATGCTAAATGCACGTGTCTAATGTTGACAATCTAATCTACCAACCCTGTTCATTCCTGTGAAAACACTCTGCATCTGTTATTATGGTTTTTCTGTGAGCCAAACATTCTTTCAAGCTTTGCGCGACGACGGGACGAGCTTGAGGACAAATGGGAAAAGGGCTTTTCTGTTCTCTGTAAATCAGGCCATATCATATCGTAGTTCTGCAAATCTGCCATTTTCCATCTTTGTTCATCAAAAAAGCGTCCCTTGCTCGGGCAAAGCAGGTCCATGATTTCACGCAGCGATTCAACATTTAATTTTAAAAAATTGATCTGAAAATCATCAATAAAATTGTCATTTAAATGATGATGGGATAACGGATTAAAATATCGTTGAAATGAAGATGGGAAAACGGATTAAAATATCGTTTAAATGAAGATGGGATAACGGATTAAAATGCGATTTGTGTATGATCGAAATATGATAACTCAGAAAACTAATCCAATTCTGAAACAAAATGTTTGAGATCGAAAATCAATGGGAATGTGTCAGATTGTGTAATAGTACGGTACTTAAAGTTAATGTAGAGGAAATCTATTGGTTTCAACGCTCAGACAGTTTCATTCCGGAAGTCTTCCTAATTTTGATAGTTGGAATAAAATATTTAGGCATGTTTATTTCCGGGAGTGAGATCATTATCAAAGATATTTATAAGCAATATATCTCTCATCCTTTTTAGGCATAATTTCTACTATCTAATCTCTATATTTCTACAAATGATCAAGTGATGATAAATAGACAATTTAAAAATAATTTATTTACAATATTTTGGTTTTTTAAGGGGATTTTCGTAGGTGAGTAGTTTTGGAAGCTCGCATGTGGGAGTGAACCTGAAGGTACATTGTTTATAAAATCTCATAAAAACTCATAACAATAATCATTATTTTTAACAGAGCATGCTATAAAACTGCCGTAAATGAAGACATAAATACTATTATGCTAACAAAATGCGATAGTTCTGTGGTTTTTTAATCTTTCCCCATTTCTGCACACCTTCAAAAGGTACCAATAACAAACTAGGTATACAGTTATAACGATCAGATTAATGAATTTGATAATGACAACATCAGCACATCAACAGCAACAAACTTTAGAGATATCAATCCTGATGTCCAATGATATCAGCCATTAACGGTGTAACGTAACTAAAAAAAACCTTTATAATCTTTGCCAAAAAATAATAAAAAATAAGATTTTTTTCTCATTGATATTAAAAATGCAAATAGCTTTGTTATATAATTTTAATATCTTAATCAGCTCTGTCAGTTTTTCTTTTGTAGGTTAGTAGAATTTAATTCCGGATTGTTTTTGCAAAGTTACCGACTGTGACCAAAAATCAACGCCTTCAACATAGCCACCTACACGTGTCCGTCTGCCCAATCGAGTCTACTCGAAATTTTATTTTATAATGAATCAACACGGGATATTACTTTACATTTTACTCTATCAAGCATGAAAGCACTCAATCATAAAAAGATCAGTCTTTGAAAAAAAAAATGCAATCCAATCAAATATGAATGAATGTTTCCTCTACAAGCCTAATCATTAGAGCATCAGTAAATCAACTTCTTTGAAGGGATTTTTATCAATAAAAATGGGGTCCTGTTATCCAACATCCAGGCAGGCTGCAGAAGCAGTTACAATACTTACAATAATTTATTATATTATTGATCTTAATTAATAAATCACAAATCACTGCACTAATAACTCCACATTTTCATATTCATAAGAAAAAAATGTATACAAACTATTAAAAAATGTTATCTGATTTGGGGTTGAATCTTTGGATGGATTAGTGTGAATACTTTAGTAGTTGGTGTGACAGGTGAAGCGGAAATGTACCCCAAGTCTATGCACATGCTTATCTTTTTATGATGAAAATTAGACAACACCTACGACCAAACCCTCCAAATAGCTTGTGAGTCAAAAATAAGGTTTTTGATAAGTTTCGTACTGCATGCTACATAGTTTTGGTTTGTTGTTAGCCAAGGGCTATTACGAACGAGTTTAAGTTTAAAGTGCTAAAAAGCTGTCGGAATGACTGTAAGTTAGTTAGACTACCGCCAATTCATAGATTCGTATTGGACTGCATAATATTAATATCAAATATCAACTGCGTTTTCTGTGGAGACTTAAGGGCTACGTGTTGGAGGGCATGTGCGGTGCTATACTCTCCACCTCTTTGGGTTTTGGTATAAATACTCTGTCCAAACGCTTCCAAGGCACATTCAATCCTCAGTCAATCTCATAACAATAACTACTTCTTTAATCTGAGCGTTTCCACAAGGAATCCAAAAGAGAAACATTCATCATGAAGGCTTTCGTAAGAGTTTGATACAATCATTTTCAGAAAAAACCGAACCGAACAAATCGGGAGTGGTGTAGTGAATAATAATCAGTGAACTTTTTCTAATTATGATTTTGGAATATTGTTTAGATTGCTGTCTTGGCCCTTGTTGCCGCTGCTAGCGCCCAACTTGAAGGAGGTTTGGGAGGTGGTCTTGGACATGGAGGACATCATGGCGGGCACCATGGTCATCATCATCATCACGATATTCACGCTTACCCTGCATACAAATATTCGTAAGTGATTGAAATATTTGGAAATTATTCGTTGGCCATCGTCGACTTCTTGGTTCTAAAATTAATTAATTAATTTTCTATCAAAGCTACGGAGTTGCCGACAAACATACCGGAGATGTTAAGAGCGCCCATGAAGTTCGCGATGGTGACGTCACCAAGGGGTCATATAGTCTTGTCCAGCCAGATGGCGTCCTCAGAACAGTAACCTACATTTCCACTCCCAAGGGGGGATTCCAGGCTCAAGTCCTTAACAAGGGGGTAGCTGGACACCCTGCCATCTTCCACCACCACGGACATCACGGAGGTCATCACGGAGGTCACCACGGAGGTCATCATGGAGGTCATCATGGAGGAATCGGTATCGGAGGCGGCATCGGAGGTGGAGCTGGCATCATCGGTTAAATTAAAATTAAAATTAAGACTGACTCTCTCCAGCCAAGATTTACCTAGTCCACATCTTTTATACTTTCTCTTGTTTGTCATTTCACCGTATTTCTCTCCCCTCTTAACTTAATTTTCCTTTCCCTTTCTTAACTGTACTCTTTGTTTCTTCCATACTTGGAGGAGCCGCTGTCCTCCAAAACGCTTTTTTAAACCTCCTTACTTATCTTCTGTTTCTATCTTTATGCTTTACCTCCTCTCTGTTCTCTTTACTGTGTTATGTCATTCTTGTTAGCTTTTTTGATTATGATTTTGACCTCGTTGGAGCAATTCCATGAAGAAGGATCTAAGCGTGCAATTTAACATGATGTTACGTAATTATTACAACTACACACGTCCCTTTTATAAAAAGAAGCAAATAAAAATGATTTTTAATTTTTAAACAAAATTACCATCATGTAATCGTGCTCCCATTCTTCAGCTGATAAATTACTATTATCTCAAACTCTTTCCTTCACTGCTTGGAATCATATTCAAAATTAAAAGAAATATTTTGCATATTTTTTTAAGTTTTGGCTTTTGCCACTCGTAAAAGTTATCAGAGCATATGAAAACTCACATTCAAAAAAATTAAATGGATATGATGGTGCTGATTACTATATTGCGATCACGATAAATGAATGATTACGATAATACGCTATTCGTCTTTCCTCAAAATAAATACAACACGGCAGAATTTGCCATGCATCAGTGATTCTGATCTGTCTATGAGCAATTGTAAATAATTTTGGACTACTTCGCCGGTTTTTTGATGATTGGAAGTTAGAATTGAGCGACTGTTCCAGTCACCTACATGAGATGGCACGGAATGTTGCAAAAAAATTAGAAGTTGAAGCTTTCGTACTTTTCAATCTCTCAAGTTGTTTCTATTTATTTTTATTTATTTTCATGAGTTTTTAACCGCTTCACGCTTGAACAAATAAATGGCTTGATTAATTACACTGAATAAATACATTATTTGTAGCAGTTGTTTTTACAGTCATTGCTTATCATATACCATATACTGATAATGATCATCCCTGATAACAATAGTACAAAAAGGAAACAAAGCTTACACTTATAGCCCCCATCTTTGATTCATTTCCTATCACCGTAATTATTAAAGAGGAAGTCTTTTATATTTGTGTGATTG
Organism: Lepidocyrtus violaceus; assembly: GCA_034696905.1. Taxonomy (NCBI): domain Eukaryota; kingdom Metazoa; phylum Arthropoda; class Collembola; order Entomobryomorpha; family Entomobryidae; genus Lepidocyrtus; species Lepidocyrtus violaceus. The sequence goes on from JAQGAI010002111.1 coordinate 4,455, forward strand.
ATTGATATTCTTAACTACGGATTAAATTAATACAAGAAACGTATTTAACTAATCTACCATCATCATTGTACAAAATAGAAAATGAGATATGCACAAGCAGCCACCACAGCGGCTTTCTTAAATACTCCGTAAAGCTTCCCTGTCAGACCCTGTTGGCGTTTGAGAACCTCCTGTCTAAAATGACTGGGCTGCTTTATGTCGGCATAAGGATCCTTAAACACTTGGGTCTTGTTCTTCCGGAAGTAGCCCAATACTTCTGAGAAAAACTGGGAAAACTCTTCGTTCAGTCGGTCGAAGGTGGGATAGGGTGAGGCCTCCACACAGTTTTTGTAATGTTCCATGTAATCTTCGTGACAGCCGGCACAGACTTGCACTCGGGAGTCAAATCCGCGTCCAACGTTGATGGTCATTGTCTGATAATGGCAAATAAGAAAAATTTGAATTAATTACAGCTCATTTCAATAGATCAAACAGTATATAAGGCTGGACATATAAAAGATTTTACCTTATCTAGCGTTCCAAAGCAGTAGTCGCACATAAGTTGGATCTCCGCTTTTTTCAGGAACTGGTGATAGGACTCGCATAGGCGGGTCAATTCCTTTTCATTACATTTGACAATATTTTTGTTGAATGCCTTTTCCTTGAAAAACAAGTGACATTCCCGAATGATCTCATCAATGGGTTCGAAGGGCAAGGAAGTACATTTTCGTTTGCAGTCCAAGCACGTGGAGCCCACTTCAAGCCAACAATTTGAGCAGCAAGCCGACGGGTTATCACAGCCACACCCTGGCATAACTGCCTGAAAACAGAAATCGAAATGAATCTCCAATAAGCCATTTGACAGGTTATGTCTATTTTTTATCATAATATGAATGACGTTTGGCATACCCGATGAATGGTATTCCCACAATGACAACACTCCAATAAATCCAGAACCTTATCTGCCAGGAGCCTTATCTTCTTGTAATACCACTCCAACTCTGCCTCTGTGAAGGAGTACAATCCCATATTTTTGGAGTTGCTGTAAGGATACTTGTTCACCTCAAAGACCATGTTTCTCATCCACTTCGCCTCCACAGGGGAAGGCTTCTGGTCCTTTTTATAATCATCCCTTTTGCCAATTACTTTATAGCACTTGCGCTTCGATCTCTCATTGTTGTTGTCCGGCATCCTCCCCTGTTTGATTTGACATTAACCAACCTCTGTTCAGAGAAGGAAGAGCCCAAATTGGGGAGGTATTTTTTACCTACAGAAATCTCTCTTGAGCGAGTTTAATGCAATATGCACTGCACTTTACTTACAACTTTTGAGTTGCTTCGCCAACTTTTTTCCAGGAAAGTGAATGACGAAGTGACGAAACAGGACGAAACTTTTTCTCAAACAAACCACTCCACTCTTATCGTCTTGTCTCACTGAAGTGTTCAGAATTTCTGGAATTTTGTTACGCAACTTCTTGTCCTTATATTTTTCAGTACTTTTTTCTCACCTCACTCATGTCATTAGTAAAAAAACCTTATTTTTTCTTCTTCTCTGCCAGCTATTATTACACACATTACATAAGATTTTGCCAGGACCAGGAGAGCAGAAGACGATTTAGACTTTGAATCTGAATTCAATCTCGCTGACTGAACTTGACTTGACTGTTCTATTCAGAAGATTCCACTTCCATTCTCCAACACCCTTCCGGCATAAAAACCTTCAGCCTGGGCTGCCTGCCTGCTTGATTTTTTTTTTGGTTGCTCTTCTCCTCGTCTCTGAGTCATTGAACTGAGCTGCTCTGTTCACTGCTGTTGCATTTCATATTGGTTTATTTTAATGTATATATCCTTTCCCCTTTTTTATCCTTATATCAGTTTGATTTTCATACAGGAAAAACTTGCCGGAGCTGTGTGTAAAGTGAAGCTTATTATGTCATGCTGCTGCTGCTGTAATAACATCATCTGTACAATTTCATATGAATGCAGCGGAGAGAGACTTGGCTAGACTGCATGAAAACTCTTTTTATGCACTTTTCCCTTATTCAGCCAACAAGCAGCCACTTTTTACTTAAATTCTATCCATTCCATTCACTTTTTTCCACTTGTCGTCCTTTCCATTTCAGTTCCCATTCTTTGCCTTTTACAAGCAAAAAAAGTCACTTCCCTGAACTGAACGTAATCTCCTGTCTCCAGCTGAACAACAACAATGCAATAGAGTGATCGCCAGCCTTTTAATAGTTCCGTCCTGTCTTGAGAGTTTAAAGAACGGAGGAGTTGAGCTGCAGCTGAATAAAGACAAGATTTTACTGCAATTCAAAGATATTTTAGCAGTTCTTCCTATAAAAGAGCATATCGGCTCGTATGAAATTTTTGGTTTTGACTCGTCGCGGAGGAGGGTGGAAGTTGGGTTTTCTCTCTCATCCAAATCTAATAAAGCTTTGTTTGGGAGCACAGAATGAGAAGCCATATAATACTTACTTATCTGGTATAGCTATTATCGTTTTATTATTATAAAGGAATGAATTCAATGAAATGCGTCAAGAGTAGATAGAAGGCAAGACACTACAATACAATACTGCTGTTGTACATATTCGGTGAAGGAAGACACAAACAGCAAGAGCCAAAACTAATTTGTATTCTGCTCAGAAAATTCAGGATAAATTCTTTCCCGACTGGAGGAGTTGAATACTTGAATGCCTTTTTGGAGTGGGATGGATGGAGTCGGAGTCGCATGTGCCAGTGTGAACGCGCTTGTAATGATAATGAACGAATTTTGCGAGAAAAAAAATGAGGAAAAATTCGGATGTTCTAATTAAAAACAAAATGCATATTTAACAAGTTAATTTTAATGAAAGAAAAAGCTGGATACAGCTATTACAGTTTAATTTTTGATCGATTTCGTTGAAATAATTCCATTCTCACATTGCCCCATCAGCTTTTCTTCCTTCTAAACAGGCCATGTCTGTCGCTTTCGCTTTTAAAAAATTACGCTACAATAAAATGCAAATCGAGTTTTGAAAAGACAAGGAAATTGTATCAATCCTCCATTCATGCAAATAAGGAGGGAGCCGGAAATGGAGAAAATATGGTCGTAGAAAGTTGAACGGTTTATTGAAATGATTTGATTGAAAGAAACCAAGCTTATGCAGGCCAAGTTCAGTCAAATTGAATCCTCCTTCTGCAATGAAGATAAAACCACTACCACCATACCAGTGTAAAGTACCATTTCTAAAAAAATGATAAAAATATGCAAACTAAGTAATTAACGAAAATATAATTTGCGTATTTTGATAAGTGGCCATTTTGTTTGATCGGATGTGAAACAAGAAAATGAATCGCAATAATACAAATTATTACTAATTAAAAATGATAAAGATCAAATCTTGTTCTCACTTCGAAATGATTTGCATATTTCATTTGCATTTCAAACAAAGTCATGAGTCATGATTATCATATCGATCGTTCCAGTTTAGCTGTTCATTCTCTCTCATTCTGTTGCCCAATAACCATTCACACTACGACTACACTCAAACGCAACTATTAACATTTTTATCTCAACTTACCCCAAATCAACTCCAACTGCTCAAACTGCTCAACCGCGAAATGGTTTCCAATGCAGTTTTCTGCATCTTCCACTTCTTCTTTTTGATTCGTGCTGCAAAAGCCAAACAAAAGCAAAACCCAAATCATAAACAAACAAATACGAAAAATCAATGCAAACAAAACAAGGGAGACTGCACGGCACGAACTCACACTCACGCATCCCATCCCATCGCAGTTATTTCGCAGTTTCATTTTCATTTCGAAAAAAAGGAAAAACCAAGGAAGTTATAGTTTTTCTGTGCGTTTTCTAGTTCTGAATTCATTTACTGCGTTTTCGTAAAATTAACTGTTGCTGTTTTAAGTTACTGCTGTAGTGGTGTCATTAGTTTAATTTTAATTAGGGTGTTTTTAAAACTCGGATCAATATTAATTTTCTAACCAGTTCAGGAGTCATTTTACGGTTACGTTCGTTTGCTTGTTGGTTAGCCTTTGCCAGTGCTTTTTTAACATCAGTTAAATTACCGCGATTAAAATAGCTGTCAGTGTCAGTTAGATTGTTGGAAGTTAATTGACAATAGCAAAGAACTGTGGATAGGCAGCTTTCTTTTCTGGAAGTCAAGTGTAAGTTGGAGGTTTTGTTGTTCGGAGGCACGATGGATAGGGCGTTTGTGGTAGAGCCCGAACCTGTTGTCACTGTGAAGCCGGTAGGTCTGAAATTGGATGTGAGCCCGGAGATTCTGCCGAGGGATACGTCGATTGGAACGAAAATCTTCACCCTGGTCCCGAATGAGGCACGTAATGTTCGAGAGGTGAAGTCGTACCTGGCAAATTATGTGTTGAAGACGCCCTCACCCTTCCATGTCTTTGTTGGTGAATATCGTATTCTGGATGAGGAGGATGTTCAGATCTTTTCGCTGATTAGTGAACCTTGCAGGTAATGGAATAAATCAATATAATGAGACACTGTGCGTAGGCGTAGGCCAGAGGCCACCATGGGCCGTTGGTCAAAATTTGATTGTCCACATTGAGTCATGGGTTTAACTTTAACTTGTTTTTATTCATTATTTAAACTTTACAGGTTACTCCCTGTACCAAAACCACGACCAGCATTGTCCTCAACACCAAAAGTGAAGCATGCCAGCGTTAATGGAAGCAGTGGATCCAGTAAACGGGTAACATTTTTTGACGGCGATTTGTCAGCATCTCCGGTTGCAAGGTGTGAAGGATTACGAAGTAACAGACCGTCAATGGACGTATTGGATCATGTTCCTGCGTCCAGGCAGATTCATGCGACACCAGTGATTCCGACCGCATCCTCATCTAATGGCAGCAGTGATACCATGAATCTGCAAGATAACGAGAGCGCTGAAGTTGGTGGTTCCGAAGAACGAAAAAAGCGCCGTCGTCGTAGACACCGAACCAAGAAGTCAAAGTCCGGCTCCGGAAGTGAACCTGAATTCGATAATGAGGGTGAAGGTGTAGAAGTCAAATCAGAGCAGCACGGGAACATCCATTCCGCATCAGCAAGCAACAGGAATTCTACAGCGACAAGCAAAGAAAGCTTGGATGTGCTGAATGAAGACACTGAAAGCGAAGAAGAAACTCTCAGCGGCGAAATCTCTAAAGAATCAGATGACCAATTTAACTTCGTGACTCCAAGATCGGTACCTGTAGCCAACAAACGGCAAAATAAGACTGAAAATTCACAAACCGTACACAAGAAACAGAAGCTTTCGGACTCAGCCTTCTGTTCCCCGGGGAGTTTTCTTTCCCCAGTTCCCTCTGGAGATCTGAGTTCATCTGGAAAGGTTCGACAGGATACCCCCATTCCTAGAGTCATCAGGAATCCTAAAGTATTTGATGCTGCAAGAAAGATCATTAATGATTTTGGAGCTGTCGAACAAGAAGATGATTCCAAAGAGATGATGCAAGATGATTCGACTGAAAGCATTAGCAGTTTGAGTATCGACTCCAAAAATTCAGAGGAAAATGGGATGTCCAAAAATGGAAAACGTGATTTCTATAATTCACTTGATTTGATCCAGAAACTGGATGATTTGAATAATCAGGACAAAATTGCTTTTCGGGTATGTTATATAAAATTTGAAATAACTTAATATTGTTCATTGCTTTTGAGTCGTGTCAGTTTTGGATTAAAAACGATTTCATCAAAAAATAATGAGCTGTTTGTTTTGTCTGAAATAGGTGTTGGAGCTTGATGAGCGCTACAACCCTTGCATTTCTAATTTTAAAGAAGGGATCGTTGTTGGAAAGGCAGGAGGGGCTCTAACTATTCAATACACCAGTAAGTTGTTAGCTCTTTTTCCTTAAGACCGAGATCATGTTGTTATGTATTAAATACTGTTTTGTTATTCATAAAATGTTTTAGCCTTCCCCATTTCATTTTGCTTTCTCTTACGTTTAGAAAATGATGCAGTACCAACTAATGGCAAGTTCGAATTCAGCTTTTGTGAAAATGAAGACGAGGATTCTCACTCTGTAGTACTCCATTTCGCGGAACTAATTGAGCCGAAACTGATCAGTCGCCCAGTTCCAGTTTAACTTAACTTGTATGTAATATTAAGTTTGTTTCAGATTACCTATGCTCTTTTCCTACTCAATTTTTCTAGTATTATTTTTATTTTTATATAACACCAAAAGTCTCCATCAAAGTATGGTTTGTAACTTTGTAAGCAAGTCTTTTATGTTCAAATAATAATTGTTTGAAAATGAAAAAGTAAACCCAGCAAAAGAGTACTAATTAATAGTTACTGGAAAGGTCTTTATTGTTACTTTTCTTAAGCATTTACCAATAGAAATGAAACTTTAAATATGAAATTAAGTCTGATTAATACATTTTACGCATTGCTCGATTCACTTATATAGCTATTTGTATGGTTCCATAAAGTTACATACTAAATAAGGTATTTGCTACTAGTGATATTGTATTCAGTATTGCACCTGTCCATGCACATTTGTTGTAGGTAAGTGTATTCCTATAATCACTCCTTCCCCGTCATCGTCGTACCGGAAACGTTTGCAGTTCTTAATGAAACATTTTTTACCAACTTGCGAAACTCTGATCTACAAAAGTGATTTTATGTAAAATATGAAATAATATAGAGATCACACGGTTTCTAAAATGTATTAAAATTATTCAGCAGTTTTGGTACGTCGAAAAATTAATTAGACCTGTTTAGTTTTTAATATCAAATCCACACTCACTCGCTGGTAAACCATGTTTACAATATTTTTTTTGACGTGTAGTTTTTTGAAATTGTAAAATATTTTTAGTCAACGACAAAGTTTTAACAATTCAGTTTCCTTCAATGTAAATGTAATAATTGTAAACGATTGCGAATAATATGGATAATAGTGTGAAACTGAAAGATGTTTATTTATTTTTGCAAATAGAAACAGGATTACTTAAGCTTAGACAGGTAAAACTCAAAAGAAGGAAAGATTAAATGAGAGAATTTCATTTCTTTTCAAAGGTGATTGATTAGATTTTGGCTCTTAGTTTAAAAAAAGGATGAGTTGCACTGACTGCAATTTAGTAAGGTGTAAATATTTAAGTAGCTTTATATTCATATAATAATATTTCATAAATTCTAAGCTAAACTCTAAATATGTATCGTTAGTTAATAATATCATCATTTATTTAAATAACATTTTGTTATTTCGACTCTCATTTCATACGCGTTTTTTCTTGGCACTTACTTCGCACTACGAACATACAATATAAAAATTAAACAACTACGCAAATGTAGTGCACTCCCTAGACTAAATTAACTAGTGTTTAGTGATTTGATTATGACATTTGATAATCAAAACAATGTCCAAACTATCTAAAGTTGTTTACAGGTAGTCTTAGCCTAACAAATTTCCATAATCGCCATCAGATTTATTTGAGTTAACTGTAAATACGCTCTCTAAGGTCTAAGGACTGTATTCATCTCGTATGAAAGTTCTTATTTATTTTAAAAATTATTTATTTGAAAAAGTCATCGTCTGCGAATGGATCATGTGCTGGGGCTTGAAAAATATTAAATGAGTCCGACTTTTTCATATTAGCGGTGGTGGCATTAGGGTTGGCTGCCGATGCCGTAAGTGCACTCTCCGAGACACTGTCCTCATTTGACTTCTCCTCCTCCGATCGAATTGACTCCAGTCTCTTTGTACTGTACACTGAAAAATTTCCTCTTAGGCTATTGGCGGAAGTGGGTGGAGTGTAGGCCAAGTCTGGACTTGATGTATTGCCTCTGTCTTCCGTGAATAGGGAATCTTCATTTTTATCCTCTTTCGTGAGCTCCTCTCCATCCCCGTCTCCTTCGGATTCGAACTTGGTTGGGAAGAATATCTGCTGTTGTTGATTTCGCTTTAGGTCGATGGTATCATTTGTACCTATTTCGGGGGCGAATGCGTCAATCTCTTTTGCTTCGTTTTCCACGATATCCTCGACAGTGTCTAGTTTTTCCTCACTGTTGCCCGTCCCATTGGATGGGAGCACAAAATTGTCTTCAAAAGGGGATTGTGGCTGGGACAGCTTTGAGTCTATTGGAGTAATAGTTTCGGACTTTACTGGACTCTGGCGTAGTGTGGTGGTGGTGTCCTTTGGAATATTATGGACATGTGTCTCCGCTTTGCTATCGTCAGTCATTAAGTCAGCTAATTTTTCTACTGGCTCCGAAGAAGGCTTCTTATTGCTACTGAATCCGTCACCGCCGCCACCAAAATCATCTTCAAAGCGGTACTCCCTCATTTTTCCCAATGCGCTACCACTCTGGGGTCTTTTATTGTGATGCCCTGCTGCATGACCATTCCCACTCAAAGGCTCTTGGGAATACTCCTGACTACCTCCTTTGCCTGACTCCGATCGCTTGCCACTGTTCGGCCGGCTGGAGGAGGAGAGTGGTGGTGGGCTGTAGCGGGAACTACCACTTCCAAGAGATTGATTTCAGATAAGAATAAGTAATCCATAAATATGAAATAAAAACCAAAACATTTTT
>JAQGAI010002112.1:0-12981 GCA_034696905.1 Lepidocyrtus violaceus
TTGATGATGATGAGCAAGAAGTAGATAATACCAATACCACTAAAAATACTTACGTTATTAGTTAGAATTCTTGAAGTACTTGAGATGAAAGAAATAAAAATTGTATTGTTTGTTCCAGGATAAACAGAGAACTAGATATGATCATGTAAAGGTAAATTCCATTGTATGTATTCCATCCAATGTACATAAGCTAGTGTCCGGCTTCCAGAAGTTTGCATTGATGAGTCATTGCCATTTATCAACCAATTGTTATTTTACAATACGAAAACTTACTTAACTTAATCCTCGTTTGACCGAGATCAATATTTGATATTTGCATTTGGTATCTTTCATGGAAGAGCCATGTTTTGCCGATTGCAAGTGAGTGAACTGAAGTTGCCGCCAATGGCAAACACATTTTTAAAACGAAATGTTCGATACCAAGTGCTTTTTACTGGAGATGAGAACACAAATAAAAATACCGACACTGGCAATAGTATTGACCTGAGCCAGGAATCGCGCAAGCATTAATTCTGAACCACACAGCAAAATGTCACGTTTAAACCGGCAAAAAATATACCTACTCGCGATTTTTAGACCGTATCATTGTTCTGAATAATAATTTGATGTTGAGATGTTATTGAGATGACATACTTTTATACAGAATTCCATGAATTCTATATATTGCTGTTATCAAATACATATCATGTCATATAATTTTTATGATGAGTGTACTTTATAAAAAATCTCACAGTGCCCCAGATACAATGTTCAATTTTTCCTATCAAGTATTTTATGTTCTTCCGTCACTTGAATATCTTTCTCCAATCCTATTGCGAAAGCCCTCTCCTCATCTTTATTGGAGAAAGATGCTGCTTAGAATTTCCCCATATTTCTACACTTCATGGAACTAGCCAGAACCAGACCACTACCCGGACCTTCTGTTGCTGCTGCTTCTTGGTATTGTGCCCTCCAGCTATAATAAGCAATAATAGTTTTTCGGCTTTTTTCTCGAGACAAGAATGATGGACTACTAATGCTTTCAACTATCCATCATCCTCCCTTCTCCCTCAGAAGAAGAAAAAATCCTCTCAATTTATTCAAACCAAACCCATATTTCACCAGCAGTATGCGGTCATACAATACTCTGAAAGCAATATAGGTCTTCCACCATGTAGCTTTTGTAAATCTACTTGAATCATCACTCCTCTCACTACATTCCCTCCTTTTCATCAATAACTTAAAGCAGATTTTCATTTCTTCTGGCCAGATAGAAAAGAAGAAATTTTTCTCAAAGATTGCTTTCATCTCCTTTCCCTACAACAAATGAAAGTAAATCCTGCCTGGAGGGGGACATTCAGGTATAGAAAGTAATAACAATAGTAATAGCTACTATTATTGCGAAATCACCACCGCTTTAGTTTAGTTACCTCCTCTCATCTTCCTTGGTTCTATGGCCAATACTAAAATGCAGATATATGTTTGTTCGGTAATTTTTTTAAAAGCAAATTGCATAACCCTTCTCCTGTAATGTCTTGTTTTGCTGCGGAGAAAAATATGCCCGAACATAAAAAAAGCGTTTTATTTTATTCATTTTTACCTTACCCTGATACTAGTTTCAGTTTCATATCGGTTTCCAGTAAAACTAGCCACTAGAAGCAGCCACTTATCCTGAAAATAAATGTAAAAGAGAAATAAAATGTTGCTTTTGCTTTTTCCTCAATCTCCTACTGCGTAGGTACTCCATGGTCGCCCTTCCATTTATCCCTCCCTACTTCTTCCCCACATTTACATTAGGCAAACTAAACTAACAGACGAAAATAGTAGTAGTAAGTAAATCCCTTTCCCATTTCATGTAATATGGGAATTTATTGTTGGAGCTTTAGAGAAAATCCGTGTATGTATCAATCTTATTCCACTTCCAACTACTACAACACCACACCGCACCACCACCACCATCATGCCATGCCACATGCATGTCTTGTTTTGATGGCACGAACGAACACCCTTAAAAACATCAATAAGCTCTCCTGCTGTGCCCTGTGGCTTTTGAATTCCCTCTGTTCGGTTGAGTAAATATATCCAATCATTCTAACTAACGTGTGTCTTGTCGTACTTCTGCGGGGGAAAGTTGTCTATCAAAAAAGTAAAGTGTAGCCATTATTGTGATCAGGACAGAAGGGCACAAATAAAAAGAACATAATACGGAAATAGCCCCAAAAATATATCGATTATGACGAATGATTTGATTTTGCATCATCTTGTACATAAAAAGCGAATGGGATGCTGTGCTGTATCCCTCTTCCTCCACGCAGCTTACAGGGATTTACCATTTCACATAATATGGATTAGACTTTAAACCTGAAAAAAAACAAGCTCACATGCTCATAACTGGAATTTCTGGGAAATCTAGAATTCCACGTAGGCGTTCGTGGGAATAGTGGGACACATGTAATGTGATGGTTTACCCACCCAGCCCACCTTCCAGGGATGAATCCACTTCAATTTTGTATTTATTTATACAGCACAACAACTTGATGTTAGTACTTTAACCGTCATCTCTATTTTTGCTACTCTGCTCTCGTTTCGTTTTGCAAGAGGCCCTCGGTCCTCAACCTCTGATCTTTCCCAATCACTGATGAAGATTGGCAATCAACTTGATAGTCAAGTGAAAGGTGCCAAAAGTTAGTCATCCCTTATTATTAGTATGAAAGAGCAAGTGTGAATTTTCGATGGTGAGGAGTAACTGATACAGAAATTGGATTATCTTCTTTTCCCTACCATGATCATTCGCAACATCATCATCAGCAGCAGCATGAGACAGCATAGCTTCAGCAGAAGCATCACATCACATCGTTTTCATCATCTTCATTACCATTACGCCATATTACTCCTCCCATTTGATATTACATACTTGAACAAACTTTTCTACTTATCTCCCTCCCACCATCAGTTTTCAAGAGTTTTCACTTCTCTTCAGCTACTCCTCCTACTCATGACTCAACTCGCTCATAATCTAATATATTTACTTCATTTTCCCCCCGTGTCAATCTGTTACCGTCACATTCATTCCCAGCCAGCCAGCCAGAGCCAAACAAAACACACAGGGGCCAAGTTAGTTATTAGTATGAAGCCATCATGGCATGAAGCATCAATAGCAACATTCTTCATTTCATAACACTCCATTTATAATGATCATATCAGATCACGTCCCATATAATATCCGAGCCGAAATTGTCCCAAGAATAAAAAGTCATCTTCCATCTCCTCCAACCAACTTTCCCCTCCTCTTTATCACTTTCTCCTTCTAAAGTCAATCGAGCCTGAGAATCCACCATTTCATATACGAATAGGGATGTATGTGTCTATTATGCCTTACACTCTCTCTTTATAAGAGGGAAATTGATCCAACCAAAAAAGATAGATCTCATCTTCAATCTTTTCTCCTCAACTCTTTTCAATCTTCTCTACTTAACTGTGCAATACATTTGGATGAATCCTGATCCTCATCCAGAATCTGCTTGGTGGTGCTGGGCTACAGTGATAGAGTCTCCAATTTTCCGTATTATTTATACAGTGAACCTTCAACATTATTTCCTCCATGTTTTGGATTCTATATACTTTTATATTCAACCTCTTAAGTTCACTCACGTTCGACTCCTATTTGATTTGATTCTATTTTGTCACAATCATTTATTCCTTCCAGAAGTTATTCGACCGAGGAGTCGAGTCCTCAAATACTTCTTGCTTTCTTCGGTAGTACTCACTCAAATTGGGATGCATATTACGATGCGTTATGTATCATCCTGATATGTTCATATGAATTTTGATATATCCACCCTTACCGGTTCCATCATTGTCGTGAAACCGCATATAAGTACCGAGGTTTGTGTATCGATCGCATATGGGATAGAATATAATAGGGGTGTATACATTCATAAGATCATTTGAACAAAAGAAATTTGACAACCCGGTGCTCCTGCTTGACTTTCATGTGTGCACAACTGATTACGTCCTATTTATCCATGCACTTCACTCCCAATCCAGGTAGGTAATGTCTCTTCCATTCTTCATTTTCTGAAGTCCTGCATTTTCCTTGTCATTCAGTCATATCACTTCCAATTCCAGAGGTGAGTCTGTCTAATCAAATGAATACACATAAGATAGTCACATATGTACAAATATATATCGTACATTCTCCGTTCAAATCCGAATCCTCCTGTTGGACGTCATTTCTGAGAACTGACTCAATCTAGAATGAAAGGCTGAAAAGTTAACATTTGCGAATCGTATCCCATCTCTTTTGTCCCTTTCATCTCAGACTTTCTACTCTCTGACAAAGGATTGTTGAAGAACGGAGACTGATGAACAGAGAAATGACTGGATCATTATTGTTTGGGTATATTCGTATTTATATTTGTAGATGACTGGCTACCATGCATGCTATGATCAGAGATATCCTGATCGTTGATCACATAACATCAAATCCATCACTATCCAGCTTTCCCCTCTCCTTCTCTGTTGCTTTAGGTAGGAAATTTTTTCCTCCCTCCTCCAAAGCTTTTCATTAGAATAGTAGGTTCATTTTCTCGCAGTGCGCTCAAAGAATAATAATAATCCGTCAAGGAAAGAACCAGACTGATGATGTTGTTGATGATGATCCTATATCACCCACCGCCAGCCACCGAAATGATGACGGCGAATCCATGATGATGATGATGATCAAGGAGGTGGAGAAATCGAACAGGAACAGCTTCAAAGAAATATATTATGAACTCACTCACGACTAAAGTGAGTGTCTTGCCCTGGCAATTCTTCACATTATCTGGTAAAAGGGCCAGATCATTATGTTCCAATGCATTGCTAAGGCTCACAGCAAAGCAGTCCAAATAACCAAACGTACCAAAGGTAATACGAGTCAGTCATGAAAATCTTGCTCGATATATTATTGGAAATGGGATTGTTGATGGATGAATAATGATGTGATCATGATTGGTACAATACATTTTGTTTCACTCACTCCATCCATTCTCCATCCTCATATCATATCATCATCGTGTGGAGTAAGCGGAGCCTCCCACTTCATTTCATATTCAGCGGAGATCATCTCCATCCATTTCCCTCTTTTTTCATCTCTCTCTTCTAATCCAAAAACCCAACCATAAAATTTTCCTTCTAGATGGCTAGATTGCATGAATCATGAAATGCTTGAATTTTCCATCGCATTATTGGATGATGATGGGGATGATGGTGGTGGAAAGAAAGCAGAAGATAATGGAGGGTTGGATTTCAGTAAGTTGGGAATAAATTTCCTTTCACCAGAATTGTTTCAAATTGAGAGTAGTCTCAACAAGCAAGGCTGGCTAAATCCTGATCCGAGCTCTGTTTCCAACATAATGATAAGGCTAAAGTAAACACTGGTTGGTGATTGACACCACTTTTCGGAGAAAACTGTTCAACCAACCACTATATTTTTTGGACCTGCATCTGGGGTCTCTCTCGAGTCAAGTCTCTGCATGTCTGTCTGTACTTTTTTTCCTCTCTATCCTTGTCCATTCGTCTGTTAAGCCACAGGGGGAAAAGTTTTTCATTCTCTCTCAAAACACAAAAGTAGAAAAGTCAATAAAAGTGGAATGGGTGAAATGTGAAAGTGAACTACTAAAGCAATGAACCTCTCCATTCTCAAGTGGTAACAGATATGGGTTGTTAAATAGTTTGAAAATGGGATATTTACTTTGATTGTCATTTTTTTTTCAGATGCTAAACGTGTGGCAGAGAGGGAAAAAGGGTGAAACGGAAAATCAAATGTACTTGGCCGAGAATAAAACTACATTTTTATAGGTTTTATAATACCCCATTCAACTTCCGGTTACTTTTTAAGCCAACTTCATGATGTTGTGTGTAGGCATTAGGGGAGGCTTAACTAGCTTTGGGCCCTAGAATGTAGTTATATGCATGTTATGTATTCTTTCCCGAGAAAACGGTTTACTTTTTGGTTAACTTTTTGTTTCTCGGGAGAAGGAAGGGAACACAGCTGCGAAATAGGGGGAGCTTGTTGATGCTGATGCTCCTCTTTTTTCTAGCTTTTCTAACTATCCGTCCCATTCCCATTGTCCAAAGGGGAATCCCCAAAAAATGTGAGAATTTTCAACGGAATATTTCTCTAGAGTCCCATTTACGCACTATCCCATCTTTTTCTATTGTTGCGAGAGAAGGAAAAAAATTTGGATTGGGGGATTGTATTGCATTGTATGTACTTATTAAAGCCAAAGAAAACTGGGAAGGGAACGAGGGATTCGAACTTCGAACATCAGATCATTTTGGAATTAAAATGAATACAGAAAATGTAATTTTCCCAAATGGAGAGAAGATTGTTGTCACGTTGGCTCGTCAGCTCCTTTCAACAAGTTTACTTTTTATTCCGAGAGTAATTTCGGGGCTGACAGTGATGCTGATTGATTTATGTGTGTAATGTTGTGTAATTAAAAGGAGAGGGAGAGAAAGGAGGCAGCGTAGTTAAAATTGGATTTTTCTCATCAAATTCATGTACCTATTATAATGCGCTGTGTTTACTACGTAAACAGAATTTGAGTATTTAAAAAATAAAGATTTTGACTGAAAACGTTTTACATTACTGGCTTGATGCATTTCACACATTTAGAAAATGTCAAATTATCAATTTGGCAACTTCAAATTGTATAAAATGACTTATAAACGAAACGCTGCAGGTTTTAAAATTGCGTCTCTTTCTATTTATTATGAACAAGCTTGGGGCACACGAAACCTGAACCTAATCCTCATTTATGTTTAAACAGCACAGCACATGACCGCATTTAAAAAAAAGTTTCTCGGAATGAGCAAAATGAGACGACATTTTTCTGACGGGAATTATGCCAGCAGGTAACTGTTCTTCTATGACACACACATTAAAACGCAATACAGTTTTCCTGTGATGAAATGATCTTCGTGACAAACTTAAATGGGAAAAAAATTTGGAAATGCTCATATAATTTCTTCTCCATTACGTGTGTTTTTTTCTTTTCACAAAATACATACACCTCGACAGGAATATGAGTCGTCTACTGATGTACTTCAATCTTTACTTTTTGTTTACAGTCTTCATTCCTTTTCCTGTCATCTACTGTAGTTCTCATACTGTCAACTGGACGAACTGTTGTAATGTAATATAATAAGTTTAGTCATTTTCATCCATGTATGGTCGCAGGATCAAAAAGTAGGGCGACAAAAAGAGGATGGATGGAATGAAGCCCTCATCTTTAAAAGGAAGGATTCTGCAAGCTCCGCCTCTTTCTTAGATTGCTATTTTAAAATTCAGCAGGCACAAATGCCAACATAGCAAATGCCTTTCACCACGTATGCGGAATCCACCTTTTTTCCTCTCGCAAAAATTCAATGAAGCAAGACGGGGACTGCTTTTGCTGCTGCTGTGACATAGTAAACCTTTTTTTCTTTCTGGGAATCTCGTCTCAATCTGTGAGCAACCCTGGCTTCCTCCTCTTTATTCCACTTCCAGCCAAAAAATCTCAATTTCAAAAGCAAGATCAGAGGAGCAATATAATATTATGGAAGTATATAAGCGTTATATATGAATGGGAGCCATTTTTCCATCCGAAATAGCCTGATAAAGATATGAGAGGGAAAATGCCTTGCGAGGAAGTAGTCTTTTTCTCATTTGATGCTTGTGCAGCAGGAAGAAAGTTGTGCTGATTCAGGAGGCGATTGTTAAAATTAGAATGAGAATGAGAAAAGGCAGGTAAAGGCTCCCGTCTGAGGGCTTAAGTTGGATGAATCGTCATCATGATCAGCATCATCATCTCTAGAAACATGGGATGAGATTCAAGCCTTGAAATCGCATATCTAAACCTACTACCTCCACATATACACATTAGGTAACTAGTTTCTCTGGATTTACAATTTATATCTGCTTACGTTATACCAATCTGGATCTGCCGTGAACTTTATCATCTTGCAAAGGCTCCTCCTTGCCCACATTTTCAGTCTGTTCACTTCATTTCAACTCATCTAAAACCTGAACATGCATGCATGAGTAGTCGTCGTGTGTATAAACATTCCAGACTTCTTCCTGTAGGTAGCTTTGGAATGTAAATAATAATAACGGATTTACTCATTTCATCAAAAATGAATCGTGTGGACCAGACCAACGGAATGAGAAACGGAAAATGGGATAAATGAATAATTCCCATTTCAACACTTTCCAGTTCTTGGTGCCAACTCATGATAGGGTATTAACATGCTAAGAAAATAGGTAGCTGTCCTAATTTGTTCTCAGCCTTGTCTTAAAAGATTAAACATGAAATAGGTACAGAAAACGGATCTACCCATACTCCTTTTACAAAAGTTCAAGGAGACAAAAATCTAGCTTGTTTTTTGTTTAAGTATAATTAACTCTCCGGCTGTAATCAAAGCGTAGGATAAAGTTCTCACCTAGAAAGTGCGACAGAACAAGCTAATTTCTAACGACTTTCTCTAGGTAAAGTGCTTGTAACGTGTTCATTCGCTGTACATATTTATGGGGAAACACGACGGTGGCACCTCACAGCAAAACTTGCTCGTAAATATTTTAGCTAACAAATGTCTTTCCTCTTGATACACTTTGGCTACACTGTTTTCTCCTTCTTACCTTTCCATTTCCTACCATTCAGCTCCGTTTGGCACAAGACGCCCATCTACACGCTCTGCGTTTTGTTGATTTGTTAAGAAATATATTTCTTTTTCCAGGAAGAGGAGAAAATCGAATTTTCTCTATTTAGTAGCAACCCGCCACTAAACTAGGTGAAGCAAAAATTAGATTAGATATGCGAGGAGCAGTAGCAAAAACATTCGAGAGTGAAAGTAATTTAGGCAAACTGGAAAATTTACTTCTCTGCATTTGATATTATTATTGGCATTGGTGATACATGTAAATAGCTTCCCTTGTTAAGAATTAGTTTCTGATACTTGGCTTGGCTACCCTTCCAAAACGAAACGAGTAGCTACCTAAATTCGCTTTCCTCCTTTCTTCTACTCGCTGATTTTTACAGTGGGTAAAAATTCTCTCCATTCCTATAATTTTTCCGATTCCATTCCCTCCCTACTCCTTTCCCTTCTGCTCTAGTAATAAAAAAAAGAGTAAATGTATGCTCCCTGTCATTGTCATTTGTCATCAAAACTTCTCCCCTTCCACCAAGCATTTATGTATGTTTCTATTCCAATTCCAACTTATAAGAGAAAATCGTGGAATGATTGCGATGCGATAGGGATGGCGATGACATGAGATGGATTTTTCTCTGCCAATAATGTAGATCCTTTTTATATTCCTATTTTTCCCGATGCTGATGACAATGATCAGTCTTCTCCTTCTCATTTAAGTAGGTTTTTAGTTGTCATCATCAGTGGCAAATCCTATTCCAATGATGGAAGAAAGCTCTGGCTCTACTCTTCTTTTTCTTCCCTCCCTCATTTCACGTTCACTCTCGGTTTTTCGCTTCACAAGGTATTATAACTCTCTGGTTTGGGGATCGTGCTACCACCAACATCATTATGAGTTCCGAGAGTTTTTTTTATTACTTACACACAAGCCGTAAATACTCACGCAGCGCTAATTCACATATAAAAAACGTTTCAACAAAAATGCATTTATTCCGTAGTAATAGGGGAAAAATAAGGACTGAAATCCCGTTCTTCCTCTACCCATTCCGATCGTCATCGTCAATCCTATTTTCTTTTTTTTAATGAACGAGGAAGGAAGGAACAGAGGAGGAACGATAAAACGCATCAACATCCAAGTCATTACGGGGTTGCTTAATACGTATCATCATGACTGAAAAACAACACTATTTAGGAAACAGGAGCTTAGCAAATATCTCTGGTTATATCTATATTTCGGAACGAACGGTCGGAATATGGCATGGCAGATGAGGAGAAAAATAATAAGTTCCTTTTTCCGCTTTTACTTCATTCCTCCTCTTCACATTTTCATCCATGTGCAGTCTACAGAACAGAACGAGCTTAAGTTGGTTGGTTTCGTCCTCCTTATAACGAATGACAATTAACGGGGGATGCTTTGAGGAATAAACTGCATCTGTTTATACCAAAGTATGTAATATGCATTGTGCGTGTATAGTGAATAGTTATGGGAAGGAAATGGGAAGATATTAGAATTCCTTCGTGGATAGGCACCTAAATAGGTGCCTACTCTCTCTAGGTATATTCCTTTTCACTTTTTTTTTACAAAATCTCTATAATGCTTTGCTTGCATTAAGTTTTTGGCGCAGATCGTTGTCCTCATCATCATCATCAACATCATCACCATATCATCTAACTACTTTTCACTGGCTTTTTTATCCGAAAGAATATTTATCCCTGAAAAAAAAACTTTTCATTCTCTCCCGATTTCTTTTTGGACCTACCCAAAAAAAAACGATGGAAAAGGGAAGATTGAAATTGTCTGGCAAAATGGCTCCGATCACCAAAAATCACTTTTTTGAGAGGGAGAACGATCCACACATTTTTATTTTTCGCTTGGCTGCAGTAATGGCATCATCATATAAGAATATATTTTGTTCATTCTTATATTCACCAACCAACCTACACCACATTATATGATTGGGCAGAATATTGTTATTTGATGCGGAGAAAGTTGCTATACCAGAGCCAGGCTGAAATGTGAAAATGAACGGTTTCCTTTCCCTCCCAACTTTCACCAACTGTCTTAAGTATACAAATGGAACATTTAAATGGAATGAGAGATGCAAATATCCAGATAGCCAAATTTTTTCCGGTATGTGAGCAAAGAGTATGGGGGCTGGGAAGAGAAAGGCACATACGTTCCTACATGCTCGGGAGACAATTTAAGGTGAATGGAGGTAAATCCATTCCCGATTAGTACAGTTTCGGGAGTATATAACAGTTGCAATATGCTTTAACGTGCTTGCTCCAACTGTTTTTCCTTCCATTATATGGAGGAAGACAAAAGGAGAAAGTTAATTTTCATCTTGGCTGACGCGTGTGAAAAGGACTCGCTGATGTTGCCACATGGCTCTGCGTGTGTCTCTCCTCGCTCGGGTTCGAGTTTTTGTAATCGTAATAATAATAATAATGAAATAATGAAATTTTCGCTTCCTGCACAAAAGCTCTACCACCAGCGTTATACAAACTTCCGAGCTTCTTTTGTTGAAAGCGAGGGAAAGGAGGAAAGTCTCCTCTTGATATGATAATGAAAGTGTCCTTTCTACAGCCTAACACTTGAATCTCTAATTTGAGAATGAAAATCAAAGCCATTTTATTATTCTGTTTGTTTACACTTGGAATGAACTTTTTTTTTAAAGTGGGAAGGAGGGAGGGGGAGAGATAAACTGGAAAGAAGTGGAGATAGACTCCACCACCACTGAAGTACCGTAATACGGTGCAGAGAAAATAAGCGGCAGTAGTAGTGACAAATACATATATTTAGAAGGAGCATCACGTTTTACGTTGTGGCAGTCAAACCAGTAAAACCCGGTTATATTTTCTCCATACTGATGGCTCCTTTCACTTCACTGAAGAGTTTTTTTTTATTTGGGCATAGGTATATACCTGAGCGTTTTGTTTTTTGCCATCCTGCTGCTGGTAGCCGTCTTTCTTCAGTTCATAAAAAACAGTTTCCAGTTTTAAATTACGATGCTGCATTTTCATTTCCCTCCTGCGTTTTTGCGGTTCTGCTGGTGAAAAATTATCGTCGTGCTTTTTTATGCGTGTGTTTTGTGGGGTGTCATGTTTGTCGGATAGATAGGTAAATGGCAGATATACTTCTGGAAACGGTTCTGCCACAGACCATTCGACCGCCACCATCAAAAATTTTACAAGGAAAGATAATATCCCTGTTTCTACCAAACATCGGGACTAGGTACAATATAAAAGCTTAACTCATATCGTATCAGATGAGCCCGTGACAGATAGAAAATATACAAGGGACACAAAATTACATGATATTTTCCCTTGTTTTTATGCAGTTGTTGTATGTTTTGGGGAGGGTGGATGGGTCGGATCGGATGGATAGATGGTTGTGGAGGTGGATTTGCGTTTGTTAAATGTTATGTACTGACTGACATTACACATTTTAGAACGCACTCTTTAAGTGAGGAGGAGACATGTCAGACCAAAAACACGTCTGGGAAACCGGATCGATCTATCTTGAAACCACCATAGCATCACCATCCATCCATCCTTCCCCCTTTTCCCCTCTGTTCTTTCTCTCCCTCATCCTTTCTATCCAGTAATTTTCTCATAGCCAAATATATATATTTTTTCTCATGTTAAGAAGAAGTGGTGGTGGTGGTGACTCCCGAAGTTAAATATGGGAATGGGAAAATGTGGATCCACTAGAGGATGATGGTGAGAGAGATGAACTTCCCTGTGCATTCCCATCCCATTTTCCCAACCTCTCTTGACTACACACACAAAAGTTAAGTTAAGGAAGCGTCAACCCTCTCTTTTTAGCAAAATACAAGCTGGGCAAAGGGAGAGGAAAAGCACGTCGAACTTCTATTTTCAAAAGTAATAATAAAAAGCATCCAAAAGTGGCACAGGTTGCGGGGATCTCCTATATATTCCCTGCGTTTTATCATCCTGCTAAATTCCTGGTGTTGCTGTTGGTACAAAACCCTGATGGTAGTCAAATGCGGAGGATTTTTTATGTGCGTAAGATTTTTCCGGATGCCGCATCCCGCATCTGTCTTTTCTTTTAGTTTTGAAAAAAAAAAAACTCTCAGAAAAAAACTTTCTCTGCTTGGTTGGTAGCGCCATATAAAGAATGCCGGGTGGATGGTTACACCGCTTACGTTCTTCTTTATACTGATGGTTTAACAGTTTCCTCCTGCCTGAAAACACTGATGCAATTCAAGCACGAAAAAATTCCTAAAATCCAAAATGTCACCAGTTTTCTTTTGGATCTCTGCTTCCTCATATTTATAATAATCTAAGTAAAATGGCTTAAATTTACAT
>JAQGAI010002113.1:0-12980 GCA_034696905.1 Lepidocyrtus violaceus
CACGGGGATGCATTGCACTGGAGAAGAAAACGATAATGGAAAATGAAAACTCACTTGACACGTACTAAACACCTGGGTCCACCATACCAAAGTGAAACCACTGGAACCAGTCATTTCAATATTGTTAAATTTTTTTCCTTGGTAGTAGTAAGGCTAAGCTTTTTTATATATCTTACAATCTTACGATTCTATTGAAGTCCTTCACTTTTAAGTGCGTTATTTTGAGTGGGGTGGATATGGGAGCAGGAAAGTACTGGACATACTAAAGGTTTGGCTTGGTTGAGAGAAGGGAAAGAAAATGTGTAAATTGAAATTCGATTCCTTTTCCCCCTGATTGTTTTCTTGATGGAAGGACACAGCTGAAAATGTGTCCGTAGGGTACTTATTTTTTACGAATATATTGTTTGCCTCGGATGAAAGAGCGCTGTTAGACATTCTATACATCCAGAATTTAACAACATCCTTTGTCACAGGTTACAAACTGCCAAAATACCATCGGTTTTGGAACCTACAGGATTTTGCAGGGAAGATAGAAAACGTCCGGACGGATTGTCATCAATTCCTTGGGTGAAAGGTCAACATCTTTCATCCAAATCAGAAGGAATCGTTGCAAATTAGGCTGCCAGTCGTAAAAGGAGTAAATATCAGAATATAATTGACCAAAACTACTTCTTTGTCCCCGTTGCTGTTGAACCTCTCGGCCACTGGTGTGATGAGGCGATCAGTCTTGTGAACTCTATAGGAAGTACCATGAACTGGTGACCCCAATTCCAAACTTTTTCTCAAACAAAAAATAAGTTATCAATTCAGAGAGGAAATGCCGGCAGTGCGATGGCAGCCTTCTTACCATAGTTCTCCATGGAGGATTTTTTTTTATATTTTCTAGTTTGCATACCAAAATTTATGTTTGTAAAATTACAGTGAAATGTTTGTTGAATAAAAAAAATTCTAGGTTGTTGTTAAAAGTAATAGTATTGGTAACGATTGAGTCTTGAAGGCAAACTAAACCATTGCGGAACTTGTCGACATCTCGTCGAGATTATCATATAATTGTTTTTTCATCGAGATGGTCCATCATATCGTCTTCATTGATTAGAATGATACTTTTCTCTTATCTTGTCAATATTTTCGTATCCCCTGAAGAGGACTACTGTATGTAGTCGAAACGTTGGGCGCAAATAATAAATATTATTATTTTCAAACCTTCTCGTGAAACCCCATTAAAGTTCTTTTTTAAAATGATTTTTTTGGTTTTAATTAAGTATTTTCTACTGCAGTTGTTCATATTTTTAATGCAGCCTTTAGAATGTATTTGCTTTTTCTGTTGTAATATTTCACGGGTATTTGCTTTCTCTGTTGCAGACTTTACGGTGTTGACACTTTGTAGCAAACTATTTAGTGCCCAAACCAAGTTCCGTCCCTCATCAACATGCACAGCAACATATGTACCTGCCGGCACTGTCTATGCTTTTACACCGTCGTTGTTGTAAGCGTTTATGAGAATCCCAGTAGAAGTTTAATTTTTCGATTTATCTCCTCCTCTGACAAAAAATAAAAAAATAAGTACATAATTAACACGTGTTTTATTTTCAGATCATCAATCAATGCATGATCGGTGTGCTGGTAAGTACCTACACTCTATTTGGGAGTATGCCACCCAGCTTCTCAATGTCCGTGGGATTTTGGATCCTCCTCTATACAAACTACTGTGGACAGTTTATGGCTATTGCTTCGATATCCGTATTCAGGAGAGGATTGGACATAACCTGGGTCAATAGAATGGTATGAAAAGCAGAAAGTATAGTCTGGAAATGTACGAAACGAAACGAATGTAGTCTAATTGTAAGCTTAAACATCCTCTTTTTCTTTTGTTTCTTCACAGACGGAAATAGGCTTTGTGGTGACTGCTCTTTTCTTCTTCATAGGATCCGTCTTATACTTCCTCCCAGTAACTGCCGACTCGATGATGGCATTCTGCAAAATTTATTTCAAGTTTTATAAAGACATCCCACCCTTTCTGGATAGAATTCAGACGAGACTGGTATGCCATGTCATAATTTCTTCCTCCATCCACTATCATAAAATGCTTAGACTGTTTGACTAGGAAATTATTGAGTAGCTGATCAATTGATATTTTATAGAAATGCTGTGGGATCTACAACTACCTGGACTATGGGAAGGAGCTGGCAAAGACGAACTATGGAGACGCAGGCTTCTACGTATACCGGCAAGCTGAGCCCAACGACGATTTCTTCCATCAGCTCACCAGCTCCTTGAAATTTAACCGTACGATAGGACGGCGAACCAACGGTCTTGACGTGCCTCAAAGCTGTTGCCCTTACGAAAGGGCCATGGATCCGACCCAAGAGAACTGCGGGATGCAAGTGGAATATAGCAGTGCAACGGAAGGCTCAGACTTGTGGAGAAAGCAGGAGGCGTCTGCCAACGAGAAAGTGAATGATCCGAAGATGGGCTGCTACGAAAAGTTTCAAAGGATCAGGGATGCCGGCTACCAATTCCAGTTAACCTTTCTCCTCGGAACTATCCAGTACATGTCCCTTCTCCAGGCAATTCTTTACTTGTGCCTACTTTGGTTTCACAGAGTGGCTCTGAAGAACATTCGTCAACTGGCCTACTGGCTGCCGGAACTGACGCGACTGCACGGGAACCGGGAGTCCGTACACGAACACGCCAGACTGCAAGCTGAGGCTGATGCCGTCCAAGAAACTCATGAGAAGAGGCGGAGAGCGTCGAGGGCCAGTTTGAAATCCTATCGAAGCTCAATAGCAAGTGAGATTGCAGAGTTGGAGAGAGCAAAAAGCTTTCACGATACGGCAATCCTTCAGCCGAAAAAGGAGAAGAAGGTAAAAAATGAGAAAACGAGGAAGAAATGATAGGAATTTGAAACAAGGAAAATGGCACCATCCCCATAACATGGCCATGTATAAAATTGATGAATTCTTCACAGCCACTTTAGAATGTTGCGAATAGCGATGATAAGATGATGTTAATTTAATGATGTTGTTAAGTATGTCATCTTCTGCGTCTTCTGCTAATGACACATGTTTATTATTAACATATGAATAAATAAGTAACTTTTGCACTTCCCCAACATATTAATAAAAATCCTTCATCATCCTTCCAGATCTATAACTTTTACTTTTACAAACTTTATATACAGAGCATAGTCCATTATACCACATGCCGAGTGGAAAAGAGAAACCCTGAAAGGGACAAATCCAATTTTCATGTCATTGTCATAATGAGTACCTATGCTTGAGAAACTTGTTTGTAACTTCTAAAGACTTAGGCTTCCGATTGGAGACTTAAATTGGTGTGTAGCTCTCATTGGTTATAACTTATCAACCTAGTTCTAAATTTTTCACCTTTTCAAGTTTCAAATTTTTATATTTTCTTGTTGTAAGGGTCTGGCTTACATACGAGAACTACAACCAACTTGTGACAACCCACACCCTCATTTCATCATTTTATGGGAGAAAGAGTTTAGAAATGAACTGGTTTGAGAAACGTCTTATTTGACAGACACTTTTGAAAAGAGACTAATTTTCTATAGCTATGTATATAGAATTCTGGAAATTGAGGCGCACCAACACCAACTAAATTCCACATGAAACGCGACTTTTTTAAAAATGAAATGAAAATTTCATTCAGACGTTCTTTCAACACGAGAAGACAGCTCAACGTGAAAATTTCACTTGAGATACTGGATATTTTAAAGTGAAATGAAATTTTATTTCAATGTTTCTAACAGAAGCAAAGTGAAATGAAACAGTGGTAAAATATGGTGTGTAATGGAGATAAATTCAAATTTAATTGCTCGCGCTAAAAATTTCACGGCCATTTCATTTTACGGAAGTTATGTTGAGAACGTCTTCGTGAAATGGTATTGAGAAACCTTTCTTTCACTCTGATCCCAGAAGGGGATTTTTTCATTTCACGCAGATTTCATTTCAAATCGTATTGAAACTTGGACTTAACTGAGGACAGCAGTAAAAATGGTTGAAATGTTTTAGTGACTAGATGTACGTAATCTCTTCAGATGATGTCAATTGCAATTTTACGTTATCAATGTTCTAGAATACAGAGAGTAAATAACCTTATCATTGCTGACGTCACCTATGGATGATTAACGGAATTATAATTCTCAAATCTAATTACAGCATATATAAAGCAAAGATGCCGTGCAAATCAAAGATAATGTGAATTATAAGAAGGGATTGTAATGGTAATGGTTTCGTAAAGGTGAACTAACAATGAATCCCTTTAGAAATGCGGACAAAACTTCGTGGGAGGTTTAAAGACCACAATGTGATATGATAGGATATGTGCGTAAAAGAGATAAGGGAACCTGTTGGAAACACTACCTGAAGTTTCAAGTACCACCCGCAACTACATTGTGGGAAGAATGTCTGGAAAACTTTGCCTAAATTATTTTCATGCTTATAAACATCTTCGTTTTCTCGTAAATAGTTACGAAGAAAATGGATTTCAGAAAGTTTTAGACAAGCTCCGGCTTTTTGCTTACTCTCCCTATTCCCGCCTCCACATTATCGTTTAACCGTGTAAGTAGGGGTTACTATTACTAGTGGCTCTACCTTGTCGATTCGTCCTTTCACATAGTCAGTAACGTTAATCGCAGCAAAAACTCTTCATCTTCTTTAGTGATTGTCTTCCGGGGGATTGAAAGTTTTAAAAGTGATATGAGGCAGCAATCCAGTGCACGAATCACAATTTTTTTTTAACATTTAGTGACTAAGGCGTATGTAGCTGGTGCGTGAGGAGTACGAATTCAGTAGAGAATCCAAAACGTTTGAAGCCAGTCTTTAATTGCAATTAGCCAACTTAATGAAATAAGCAGCGACAAGAACTAGGGGTTAGTAGGCAATACTCTTAAATGCAAAGTTACGTAGGTAATTGTGATGATGACCATAAAAATGCTTACGATGAGCAGATGAGTCTTGAAATTTGTTTGAGAGCACGATATGAAGAGCACCTGCAGACAATTGAGCCCCTGACGTGGTCACATGGGCTAGGAAAGCACAGGCACAAACGATCCAACCCCAACCCCCTTCCGGATAGAAATGCGTTCGCACTCCAGCTTGGTCCAGGCGCCGCAAGCCAGCCATCTGTAACACAGAAAAATATACACACACGTTAGTTTAACATTTAAATAGGCAAATTTTTTAAATGTTGTACCTTCGCTTTTTAAAGCAATTAGCATCAAAACATTGAACAAAATAGCATTTTACCCTGCGGAGGATAAATCAGGAACAGTAACACTACTCATTAGACTATACCCATCTCGATTTCAGTTCAGAGAAAGATATTTCACAAAATAAACATCCAATTGGCAAAAGCTATGAAATGCCTTCCACTTCCCCACCAAACAACATGAAAATAGGGCCACTTTTTTATTTGCAAAACTCATTTCCAGAATTATTCTTCCAAACGACTTCCACCCAAAAAATTAATTAAGTTGCATGTGAAACGTACAGACTCACCCACAGTCTCAATCTTCCTTCCATAGCCAACATCCGGGAAGTCTGCGTCTACTGATTTATGAGGTGAAAATAGTTTTCACTTCCAGAGCAATTCCTCCAAAATATACACCTCCTCCATTGAAGTCCCAGAATTCCTACATTTTTTCTTCTTTTTGGCAATATTAATCTGTCACGCTCTGGCTGGAAAAGTCACGTAAGCTTTAATATGAATATTAATATGAAATTTTTTTAAATGCATGGGAATGGACCACTTTCTCCTCTCGAGGACGAGACGTGCCGCTGTGCCTGACTGAAAATATTTGATCGCATTGAATTCGTCACTTTGAGTTTTTTTATTGCTCCAAAGTAATTTATAATCACAACCATCCCATTTGACCAATTCATCATTCAAAACTATAAAACCGCAAAATAGTTGGAGACTCAGACTGGCGCGAAAGGCGGAATGTGTGCTAATTAAAAGGGAATGAATGACTTCCATTCCAGAAGGATGGTGCACGAGCATGAGGTGGGCGGATGAAATTAGTTGAAATTTATTAGCTCCCTCCTCAAAACCCATTTGTGTTTTCCGGAATTGCAATATTAGGTTAACTGCTGAATGGGTAGTTTTCCACATTTCCTCCTATTTTATTTTTCAGACGTTCCATCGGAATGAAATGCTTCTTCCCCATTACAAACTACCTACACCAAAACCATTGTGAAAACCATCCAATCTTAAATTTCGTTAAAAAATCTATGCTTCTTCACTTCCTTAGCGCAGTTTCCTTCTTTGTTGAAAAAAAAAATTCGGAACTCTCCCAAATGCTGTGAGGAATCCATAATCATCCAAATTGAGAAAAAAGTAGTACCCCGACCGACTCCAACTTCATGTACCTACTCAGCTAGGGTTCCAACCACGTTCCCACATAATTTCGTATATGTTTTTACATCGAATAATATTGGACTTTCTCCACTCCCATCAAATCTCAAAACTTTTTCTTGTACAGAACACTCTCATAAAAATGTACGAACCGAAATATATGTAGGCTAGAGTGAAATCAAAATGTTGCAATTTTGCAATTTCTGCAAGAAATAGTAAAAACCCCTTCCATCCAGTATCTACAGGATGCATTACGTAAGCTCATAAAAAGGGAGCCGACTACGGCCCGACCTCAATAAAAACTAGTACTTCTTATCCATCCATCCGTCCATCCATTCACTCAACTCAATTCTAGATCCCACACACAAATCCAATTTTTTCCCCCGAAATCAAACAGTAAAAAAGTTGCATTAGCTGGGGAGTGCCAACAGCACCCTAGACTAGACCGGGGCCATATATTAGTACCTAACCAAAATTTTCATACGAGAAATTTTTATTCTCCAAGAAAATAACTTTCAAATTAGCCATTCGCCTCAGAGAAACCAAAAATCTTACATGACCAGTTCCAGTAAGATTTGCTTCACACTCCTCCACCAAGTGTAATTATGTTCAAATCTAAGAAGTGAAGGAATGAAGTGCACTCCATCCTTTTCCATTATTATTATTTCCTCCTCCCTTGAACATAAATTAAAGTGGAGTGACTTGTACATGACCACCACATCACACCGTCCAAATCTTTGCCCCTAGTCTTTCCATTCACCTTTTGTACGCACACTTTCTCCAAAAGCTTTTCTCCCATTCTGGAATATATATTTATTTTCTCCATTCCAAACCATTTTTACAAATTGCAAATGTAATTCAATCCCCCTAACACAAAATCAAAGTCTAGCTTGATCACTCCAAAAATCCATCCATAAAGTCATAAAACACAATAAGCTATAACGTCGGGTTAAGGCCAACGGAGTAGTAGCCTACTTTTTTATGTGAAAATTAAAAAAAGCTTCCGATCGGACTTTCTTCTGGGGTAGGCTAAAACCGTAACATTCTGAGAAGAGTGCACTCCGCAAAATTAAATTACCAGGAGGAAAGCTTCCAGCCTTAGAGGAAAGCTACAATGGGAAAATTGTTCCGAACGAGGATGATGGAATTCCCGAAAAATTTAATCCATTCCATTCTGCCCTCATGTCCTACATTTTCCTTTTATTTTCTTGTCCAATTTGTTATTATTGTATTTGTGTAAGCAGCCAATATTTAGAGATGGATGTCCATGTCCATCCCTACATACTCAAGTATATCTATCCGTGCCTGATCAACCACTCTACTCTGCTCTACCTACCATTATCTGTTTTCTCTTTGCAAAACTCGAAAAACCATTCAACTAATTTCCCATTGTTCCTCCTGCCATTATATTCCACCGAGGCTTTCTGTTTGTTTTGTCAAAATCCTGAATGAAATAGGAATGGAAATGTGTGGGAGAAGAGCTGAATGGATGAAAAAGATAAATAACTCGGGTATTTTCCCTTCCTTTCCATTTTGTTCTCTTCCCATTTCTGCTAGTTTTTGTTATACACAGGCCATGGCATTGTTAATTTGTAAAGATTTCATTTGCTCTATTAGTACTAAATATAGCGGATTTTTTTTCGGGGGAGGGGAAAAGTGAAAAGCATTCATTTTTCTAATTAGCGAGTCATCTGGAAAATTTCATTTTGCTGCTTTCATTACTATGATATAATCATGATGATATGATGGTACATTCTCCACTGCATTCACAATAACTCATCCAGAATCCAGACATGACCGGCTAATGTTGGCATTTCGGCTAGTAATCCAAGCCAAACTGGGTCTGTTTACAAGTTTCCCCTGAAAAGAAAGTAAATTGAGTGCTCTCGTCATTATGTAGATTTGTTAGCATTTTGCATTATATATGGACAATCATAATGGAAGTGGAATGGAGGACAGTCCAGCTCTAAATCTGTCAACAACAGAAGCTGTCTCCATTTCAATTATGATATGATAAGTATGGAGCATTTTTTTTGTTCGAGTCGTATTTACTCCGACAATGGAAGGGGAATAGAAGGCGACCAGTGCAGTGACCAGAACAGAAAGAAAGTGCTCCGCTAATGATGAGAAATAATCCTTTCAGCTTTTGCCATTATTACGGTATTGCGTCGCACTGATGAATAAAATGTAATGGAGAGTGCCAGAATAGCTTGTTTTTGCAAATTGCGAATATTTTTGCTAGAGCATGTGCAGAACATAAATTGCATGGGACAATAAATAACTTTTGTTTTGCTAACTTTGCACCAAAATTTCCCCCATCAATTTCTTTCAATAAAATGCAGCTTTTTTTATATAGAATCAGAATCATGTTATTTCAGCTTTGTCCCATGCGTTCAGTCAAGCAGTTTTGTTGGCTTCATTCAGATTTTTCTAATCAGTTCAAACAAATTCATTTTACTGATCGAACAAGCCCAAATATACGAACATAAATTCACTTATTTGATCACCTACTTAGACCATCACACATTGTTGGCTGGAATTCCAATCTCACCAAAACATTCCACTGCTGGAGGCCGACATGAAAGAAAGGATCAGTTTCAGACGAAAAAGAGAGGAAATGATAAAAGAACCCGAAAATGGACCAAACGGACGCAATAAACAAAAAAGGCGAAAATATATTGAAGGATCAATATCAGTTCCCATATTTCACCACATACTTTTATAATTTTTTTACGATAATCTGGACAGAGAGAATGGAAACAAAGGAATAATTTATTTTCCGTAATAATGGACTCAATGCAAACATGTCTACTGTCCACTACCTCCGAGCACCCTTCCATCCACTTTTTTATTACAAAGAGAAAAAAGGAAAGCCAGAAAATAAAATCTGTGTGATATGATATGGTTTCGTTGAGCAACCCTTTCACTCTTTCGCATCCAAAAAAAATGAAAGAGATGTGTGAGCACGATAAATTTTCCTAATTCAACATACAAGTACCTACATCCAATGGTTAGGTAGAATGTATGTACCTTAATGTTTCTAATATAGCTAAGCAGATGTTATGTAATGTGAGCATAAACCCAAACTTCTCTGAACATAAAGTCATTCCCGACATGTGTGTATTCCAAACAGACCAAATAAAAAAAGGGAAAGGGAATCATTTGATATACTTATCCCTTTGATTTGTTGCTGATTGAATGGAACTCCAGAAACCTTACATGATAGAAGCTTTGATAAATAATAATAATAACAATGTATCAAAAAGCTAAACTACACCATGTTGGCCAACCAAAACTGGGCATATGGATAGACCAACCAACCGAAAACCGTTATGATTATGGATGGATGACTATATCCAATATCTCCAAAAAAATATCAAACCACAAAGAGCTCCATAATGTTTCTCCATTATGGCTTCCTCTGCAAATAAAACAGTAAACAAGTATCCCACAGTACAGTACATACCAGATTTTTCAACCAAATACATAGTACAAACTCCGGGGAAAGGATTATTTATCATATCATAAATATATCATCCCTGATCATATTACAATTCGGTAATACATATGAGCAAAATAAACTATAGATTTGAATTTTGAAAAGGTAAGTACTAAGTAAGTAAATATCAACATTGATATGATATGATATGGCTTGGCTAAGGCCATTCAAGACCACACATGTGCCGTTTATCGAGGAGTGCAATGCATCCTTGTCTAGTTTTGTGCTTCTGAAAACTGACGTTTTATTCCCTTTCCCCTTCCAACCGTAAATATAATGTACCTAGTCAACTTTATATCTGGATTTGATGTTTGATACTTTCACTCAATTTAATAATCCTACGAAATGCCCTTGGAAAAAAGTTTTTGGAGTTGGAAATGCACTTTTGGGTAAGGAAATCCAGTCATCCTCGCATCTCAATCCCAATGCATTCAAAGCCAATCCAAATGTTCGTTTTTTTTTCGAATACTTTTCATGATAATAATGTATACTTCGACGTGAATAAAAAAGGGAAAAGTGTAATAACTACCGCTGAAAAATAAGTAGTCATACATACACACACAGAGGGGAAAAAGCATTCCACTATTGGAACTACTTTTATTATCGCATTGGATGCCATTTCAAAATATGAAAGTGTATTTCCTTCCTGTACTTCCGCTCCCTTTTTGAAGGAGCCAAAGCTCATAAGAGGGACTAGGAAACAGCATTTCCTGCTGATTTTATGCCTTCTACTGGATAAAATTCCCGGAGAGTTTTGTGTGTAGTCAACAAGGACATTATTCGCATCCCATTACCGCACATTACTAACGGACTCTTCATCGTCAGCATCATCATCATCATCATATTTATCTAAAGCCATATCACACGCACTTTATTCACAGACGATAAGCCAGTGTTAGTAGTAATAGTAATGCAGTTGGAAGGATCATAAACAGGGAAAACATATCCAGTTTGAAAATGGATATTATGCTTTGGATTCCCCCTTTTCATCCTCCATCCTTCCTCTCATGTCTATCGATAACGGAGAGATTTTTTTAAATGGACACTTTGAATCTTCTTCCTTTCGCGTCGTAAAGATCGAGTTTGAAACTCGTGTGGGGTGATGTCGTACTATGGCCGTTTCATCCGAGCATTGTGTAATGGAATGTTTTTAATAGATGTGAAAAAGCGATTCTGTCATATATCCAATCCACTATCAATAGCAGTCATCAGCATCATCATCATCATCATATCATCCTGAACTGAACTGATCACTATCCTGCTGTATGCGACCGCACAAAATGGAAATCCAAAATCCGGTTCTAGCACAGCAACATTTTTAGCCTTTTATTGGCTTCCAATGTTTCAACAAAACATAAACAGACCAGCAGATGTTCCTTTTTAAAGGGAAGGTTTAACGGGAATTTTCTATTTCCTCTCCGAACACATATGAACCTTTTTGTTTCTAAGTTCTATTGGGAAAAGGGAATGAAAGGGGAAGGGAGTGATATGGGGGAAAGAGAGAGAAGAAGAGACGGAGCAAAACCGCACATTCATTCCACCGGAAGTCCCACCCAACAGAAAATGTGTATTTAAATGGGAGTAAGTATTATGAAAAGGGGAGAAAGTTGGGGAATAATGTGGAGAGGAGGGAAGGAAAAGTCAACTTTTGAGATTTGCCCTTTTGCATAAAAATCCATTATGCCATGTGGCTATGCCTATGTATGACAGTAGTAGTCAGCTTTAAACCTTACTGGCGTGTGGATGGATGTAAGTATCTATATTTCTATGTTTAGTACAGACACGTTGTAGCCTGTATTGGAGGAGAAAGTTACCGGATTATTATGCAAAATAGGGGCTCTTTACAATAAGTCAAGTCAAGCAAAAAAAACATGACGACGATGGAAGAGAGAGGGAGAGAAAGTCGAATGGAAAGTGAATCATTTCCAAATAGAGAAGCTTAAATCCTGTGAATGAAGAGTCATCCATTTGGATAGTGAAAAAACGAAAAGAGGCTTTGGAAACCTGAGCTTTCGTTTAGAAAGCCTATAAGCTTTTCTTCAAAAACTTCGCATCAGGTTAAAGTTTGATTTTGATCGTGCGCTGTTTGTATATATGCAAGGGGGGGTATTGGAAAAAGAGGATATTCTTTTGTATGGCTTGTTCCAAACATTCAGTTTTCACATCCTATTGGATTTGGACTGGGAGCTGACCATGACTGACTGACCATTACTATTCCACATGGCTTGGCTATGACATGGGAAAGCAGGATATGGATGTGATGTTGAAAAGTGGACTGTGTCCATTTTTGTATGGGATTAAAAGTGATGATGATGAATTTTATCCTCCTCCCAGTGAAGGGATGAAGGATGGTGGGAATTTACGGAAGGATTTTAATGGAGTCCAAAAAATCCGTTTTATTTTTTTTCGGCTGCATGAAGAAACGGACTATGCATTGGAAAGAATAAGAGGAAAATTTTATTATTCCATTCAAATTCAATCTGATTGGCTATAAAAAAAGTGGGGGATTCCATAAAAACAAAAAGTTTGGAACTCGCTCCGGATCGTCAGTTTTTATTAACCTTACTCGAACAAATTCTTTTGGTCAGGCAGAGGCAGGAGTTTATATATACGTATGTAGAGTGGAGTGAAAGTTTTTTTTTGAGGAAAACAAAGAGAGTTTTATTTGAGTATTTAGCTATGAATCCGTGAAATCCATGAAGTTCCTTTTTTACTACTTGGGAGCAAGGACAGTTATACGTAATACTGAAAACATTGGAAAGAGCATGCATGGAGTGTCTGTACTTGGAAGGCTTTTTTACCACCTATTTACGCCCTATTTATGGTGTAATAATGTTCTTCCATGCTCATAATCAGTGTACCAATCCAATGTATAGAGGGTGAACAATGCAGGGAATCCTAAACAGGAAGTACAAAACTGATGATAATCTTGTAGAAATAAATGCTGCTTGTTGGGTGGATAGAGTAGGTATGATGTAGTTAGGTATATGAAGGTAGTCTGCGATAATCACTTTGTTCAGTAATTCCTTTAAACTATAATGCAAGTACATAGATGGTAAAGTAAAATTATAAGTACAAAATGTCGATATAAATGTTGATTCGA